>PVKZ01000486.1:600000-794851 GCA_004027375.1 Macroglossus sobrinus | reverse complement strand
TGTGCTTGCTACTCCATGTTTGATCTCAGAGTTCCCTGAGGACATGGACCTTTGTATAGGACATTTACATTGTATAGGACATTTAGCTTTGTGAAAGGCCTTTATAGCCATCATCTGCTTTCTAGAATCTGCTGCTTTCTGTAATCTGCTTGCTTATTGATCAGAGGAAGACCAGAATATGGTCTCAAGCTTTATAGACGGCCTCCTCTGGAAGCTCAGGGTTGATCTCAACCCTGCCTCTTAGAGTTATTTGCCAGCCAAATAATAAAGGCTCATAAGTGTCTCTAATTCCACTCCATGGGTCTCTGTTCCCACCTGTGCCATAACATTGTGAATGCAGTGTGTTATGCATATATATACATACACATACACATATGTGCATATACATTCTTACATATATGCACATATATATATGTATATATATATATATATATATATATATATATATATATATATACGGTGGTGTTTAGAAAAAATGATTGTGTTGCCACCGCAGCTCTTAGGGAAGACAGGCCGTTCCAAGCCCATCCACCCACAAGTTCTGTGGACACAGGCCGTTTCAGGTTTAATTCCACGACTTTCCTCTCCTCCGAAAGGCCAGGGGCTACTCCTTGTTTTTCTAATTTGAAATCACACTTCTGGACAGTAGCAGAAACCTCCCCATCCCTCACTGTTGTGCCTGGGCTGGTCGTGGTGTTCCCCTTCTACTCATTCAAATTAAGAAATCTAACACTCAGAGAGGTGATCACACTGCTAAGACGTGACAGAGTCACAATTCACAGCCACAACTGTCTGAATTCTCCCCAGACTCACCTCTTTTCTCCAGGTGATTCTGCAATGATGGCTTCTTCGTTGACACGGATGGAGAGCAGCATCGGACGGTGGAAAGTTGGGCCATAGCATCCCTGGGCACGATCTGTGGCTGCCTCTGTAGTCAATAGGAGGGTACAGAGAGAAATGAGACATAGTTTGTACCCCACCGAGCTCAATGGGACAGTGCGTGCTTCTCAAACTTCTGTACCCAAGTGCCCGCAGATGACTGAACATTTTCTACAGAGGCCCAAGGCCCTGGCAAGCCTGGATATGTCCGCAAATCAGAAATTTCTCCGAAGTCTGCACTTTTGGCACAAAGACGGCGTGACTGGACCTGTAATGTGTCCTTTAGCATCATTTTTATTTACTTGGCTTCTTTTAGTAATTTAAGACTGTTTAAAATCAATCTTCCATCTGATCTTTGAAGGTAAGCAGAGTTGGACCTGGTTAGTACTTGGATGGGAGACCGCCTAGGAAGACCAGGTGCTGGAAGCAGACAAGGTCCTTGCAATCTGGGAGGTCAATCAAGGGTTGCCTCGCTTAAGGAAATAAATAAAAATAAATAAAATCTTTTTAAAAAGCTAGCACTATTGTGACTTTGATTTGTAGCTGCACTGTTTGTTTCTTATTTACTTAAGAGACTAATGGTAAAAAGAAATTCTTACTCTATGTTTTTGGACATACGACGTATAACGATGTAACCGAATTGTGACATCAACACCCTGTTAGGGTCAGAGCTGTGAAGGAGAAAAGCTTTTATATGTTCTTAAAGTTAAGCTGATATAGCGTCACATAGGGTGTTACAACTTTAGGATGTTAGGTCATTCCAGTGACAACAAATATTTCTCATGTATATTGGGTAGTTTAAACAAGACATTTATTTCTCACATTTCCGGAGGCTGAGAAGTCCCAGATCAAGGTGCCGGCAGATGCACTTTGTGAATAAGGGCCACTTACTGGCTTGCAGACAGCTGCCTCCCCATTGTGTCCTCATATGGTGGACAGAGAGAAAAAGAGAACTGGTCTCTCTTCTCTTCCAATAAGGACACTGATCTCATCATGGAACACTACCCTAACGACCTCATCTAAACCCAACTATCTCCCAAAGTCTTCACCTCTAAATACCGTCGGAGTTAGGGGTTAAGGCTCCGACACTGAAGTGTGGGGGACACGCATTCAGTCTATAACAGATCCAGATAGACTTTTCTGCAAAGAGCATATGCAGATGGTAAAGAAGTCCATGAGGAGATGTTTAACATCATTAGAGAAATGCAGATTCAAATCACAGAGATACCACTTCAGACTCATAGTATAGCTGGAGTCAAAAAGTCAGATAAACTTTAGCAAGATGTGGGAAAGCCGGAACCCTCACGCACCACCGGTGAGAATATAAAGTAGCGCAACCACTTTGCAAAACCGTCTGGCGGTTCCTGACACTATTAAATACGGTTCTCGTACGACCCAGCGATTGCAATCCTAGGTAAATACCCGACAGAAATAAAAACATGTGTCCACACAGAAATTTGTAACTGACTGCTTATGGCAGCATTGTTTGTAATAACCAGAAGAGGGAAACGACTCAATTATCTATGAATGCGCAAATGGATAAACAAAATAGGGTATATCTATACGACGACATGTGTATTCTTCAGTCATGATAAGGAATGAAGTACATTATAACATATGCTATAACACAGACGAACCTTGAAGACATCATGCTGATGGAAACAAGCCAGTCACAAGAGACCACATACTGTATGATTCCATCCATATGAAAGAACAGAACAGAGAAATCTATAGAGATTGAAAGTGGATTAGTGCTTGCCTCGGGCTGGGGGAGAGGGATGTGGCAGATGGAAATGACAGCTAAAGACTAAGGAGTTTTTCAAGGTGATGAAAATGTTCTAAAACCGACTCCGGTGATGGTCGCTTGGACCTGTGAATGTATCGAAAACCATTGCCTCAAATGGGCTTTTTGTTTTTTTTATGTGGAGCATACAGCTTATTATAAGACCTGGGGAAAACCAAGCACTGCAATAAGAACCACCCCCTCGCTCACGAACGTGGAAGAAGAGAGGAGCAGAGGCGGGGAGAAGGGCCTCAGGGAAAACAGTCCCGTCTCCGAAGTTGCACCCACCTGCGCGTCCAGGCGTAGATCTCCTGCGAGGGCCCTCCCGTCTGGTCCCTCGGAGAGCTCCAGGCCGTCCTCCGAGCTCACCGGGGTACGATGCTCCCGAAGGCCACGGAGATGCCTGACACCGTGCTGATCTCGATCCCATGCAGAAAACGCTGAGCTAGTTTGCACACCTCCATTGTCCACTGGACCGAGTCCTTTGCAAACTCCTTGCGCCATTCCCGCCCACAGCTGTCTGCGTCTTGCCTCGGGCTGATCTCCCGTGCCACGTCGCCAGCCTCCCCGGAGCTCAGCCTTTTTGACTCTGGCATTTGAGATGCAGGGAGAGCGGCTTGAGCTCCCCCGTCGTCGCCTCTGACTCTGCTCGACCGTCCACAATCACATCGGTTTCACCTGGGCCCATTTACCCGGTTTGCCACGCCGCCGCCTGATGGATGGCTTCGAGCAGACGTGCTTGACTATGAATTTCCAAAACCTCCGGGCCAAGCCCCGACCGCCCTGGCCACGGCCCGAGGAAGACGTTGGCGTCACCCCGTCGGGCTGCTGGGCAGGAAGGGCGTTTTCCCCAGCGATTCCCTCCGGGGGTTTGTCACCGCGCTCGCCGCCGGTGCCATGGCTAGAAGAGTCCGCTGGGCCAGACTGCAGGGCTGGGCAGGGGCTGGCAGTCCTGAAGTCCAGGCTGGCTGGGGGAGCGGCTGGCTCTTCGGCCTCCTGGCTTGACGGCTGACCGCTATCTGTCGAGGCGGGACCGTAGCTCTTAAGGAAGGACTCCGCGGTGGAGAATGGCTTCACTCGGATAGTGCGGCACTTTACCTTAGGCGTTCTGTGCCTTAAGATCAGGTATGTGGCCAACACGCTGTTGTACTTGACACCTGTGACAGCCTCTTCGATCTGTCGCCGCTCAAAGCCCAAGTTCAGCATCTCCTGGGCCACCTGGGGGTCGACACTTTCACCGGGCAGCTCCGAATACGGCTCGAGTTCATCCTGTCCCATATTCACCCAGGGGTCCTTCATCAAGTCTTCCAGGGTGCTTCGCTTTTGTGGGTTGAGTGTCAGAATAGTTTTCAGGGTGTTCTTGCACAAAAAGGACATGAAATATGGGACCTGGTATTCTGCTTTTAGAATCTTCTGCTGCAGCACATTCACGTCTTTTGCCCGAAACGGCAACTTCCCCGTGACAGTTTCGTAAAGTGTGACTCCCAAGCTCCAAATGTCGGCTTTGGAGCCTTCATACCCTTTTCCCACGAAGACTTCTGGGGCCACATAGGGAAGGCTGCCACAGAACTTCCGCATCGTGCGGCCAACATACCCACTGCTGAGTCCGAAGTCCGCCAGTTTGACGTTAAATTCCGAGTCCAAGAGCACATTCCCCGGTTTAAGGTCCCTGTGCATGATGCCCTTCAGGTGGCAATGATGCACGGCCGAAAGGAGCTGATGGAAAATGCCTTGGGCCTCGGGCTCATTTATGCGGCAAACGCGCCGAAGATATTCAGCTAAGCTCCCCCTGCTCGCGTGCTCCATGACAATGAAGATGGTGGTTATAGTATCGATCACCTGGTAGAGTTTTATGATGTTTGGATGGTTCAGGCTCTTCATAGTCTTTATTTCTTGTAAAGGTCTGTAGGCGCCCCGCCTGTCCATGACCTTAACGGCCACCTCTACTACGGTGGGAATATGTCGGGCCAAAATCACCTGGCCAAAGGTGCCCTCGCCCAGGGCGTGCAAGAGCTGGTAATTGCCAATACGCAGCTCCCTGACGGGAGAGGTGGCTGCAAGTTCATGGGGGCATTGTGACCACTGTCTGCACTGACGGCTAAAACTACCGCTCTAAACTGTACTGTGCTAAATCTGCTATCACTAAATGTGCTAATACTAATGAATAATGTGTGTTATACTAATTAACTGCTAAATACTAACGAACAATGTATACTATACTAATTAACTGCTAATACTAAGGAACAAGGTTAACTATACTAATTAACTGCTAATACTAATAAACAAGGTTAACTATACTAATTAACTGCTAATAATAAGGAACAATGTTAACTATGCTAAATGTACTACCAATGCTATCGATACTAACTAAAAAAAATTTCAAACAAAATGAGAGAACAAAGAAGAAAAGATATGAGGAAAGAACAAAGAGAAAATAAAAAGAAAAAGGAGAATAACAAAATGAGAAAAAGAAAGGGAAGAGGAAAGGGAAGAGAAAATGGAAGAGGAAAGGGAACACGAAAGGGAAGAGAAAATGGAAGAGGAAAGGGAACACGAAAGGGAAGAGGACAAATAAGCAAAGCACCAACAAAAAAAGGAGAAAACGAACTAACTGGTCCAGTCCAACAGGTCACAAGGGATAGCTTCCTGGGCTCTACGGACAAAAGCCTCAGCCCAGTCGGGGCCTTTTATAGGAGTTGTTTGGAATGACATCACAATGGTGCTTGACGAGGTCAGAGCAAGATGTGGACCAATCACGGCTGCATATAAACCAGTGGTCCCCTCACTTCTCGGTCTCAAGATCTTATACTTTGTACACTTAAAAAAATAGAAACAAAACAAACACAAATAAGGACCCCAAAGAGCTTTTTGTTCATGTGAGACAGTAAAGATTGATCTTGACTTGATTATCAATTAAAATCTGTAGCATGCTTCAGTGACCTTTTCATTGACAATCTGAAGATCTGTAATACATTTTGTCCTTTAAAGACCTTAAAGTATCTACACTTAAAATAGTCCATTCTTTTTCCTTAAAAATGATGCTACAAGTTAACTGATATCACCATACTATAGGAAAATGCTCTGTTGAGTGAGAAAAGGTACAGCGTTAACATCTGTGAAGCTGACAGGAGGTAGCTTCATCTTATTTTTGCCAATAAGATAATGAGCAGATCGCTCAACAGAAACCGTGGAGACCGGGCGGCGGGTGGGTTGATGTATTCAAAGCGTTGAAGGAAAAAAAGCTATTAACCGAGAATCATCTCTCTGGCACAACTATCTGAAAACGAGGGAGACCTTAAGACATTCCCAGATCAACTGATGCCGACGAAGTTCTTTACCACTAGACCTGCCGGGCACGCGGCACATCCTTCAGGTTGGAATAAAAGGACACTGAGCAGAGACTCGCAGCTTTCTGAAGAAATTAAGATCTCTGCTGAAACTCAGTGCACGGACCATTATAAAAGCTAGTACTCTATGGCCACGCCACCCTGAACAAGCCCGATCTCATCTGATCTCGGAAGCTAAGCAGGGCCGGGCCGGGTTAGTACTTGGGCGGGAGGCCACTTAGGAAGACCAGGTGCTGGAGGCGTAAAAAAGGAAAAAGAAAGCATTATAAGCTGACAAGGTCCTTGCAATCTGTGAGGTCATCTAAGAGGTGCCTGTCTAAAAAGAAAAAAATATCAATCTTACAATTTTGAATGCTCATGTTCATGTCCATACAGTTCATCTTAGACTTGACTGTCACCGTTAACCCAGCTTCCTCCTTCTAATAATCCTATGTTCTTTTGTAAGAGAGGAGGCATATTGAAAGAAAGAATTTGACAGACTCTTTTCCTGAAATCGTTAATAAACAAAGTCTTACAGATTTCCACAATTGCATAAAACAACAAGCAAGTCAGCTGCACGAAAAGCAGTTGTTTTTACGGTTCAAATATGGATTGCCTATAAGAGACCTAAAAACATTTCAATGTCATAAAGTATGAGAATGATTTCTAGGAACCGAGACACTGCGGCACGTGAGACACAGCTCTGCCTCAAATTAGTCCTAGGACCTAGGCCACCCCACTTAAACTTTCTTAGCTTCTGTTTTTTCTCTTTCATATGAGAAATTTTCATCTAGGTGACCTTTTAAATCTCTACCAATTTTAATCTTTATGTGTGTTCTAAGGGTTGATCACTAGAAAAATCAGGAGTCAAAGAGTACAGTCTCAGTGTGTGCAGTGAGGACTGGTGTTTAGAGCTTCTTTAATTTTAATACTAAGCTGTAAAGTGGTCTATATGCGGTAGTATAGCCTATTGATGAATTTTCATAGTAATACGAATTATCATTCTGTTCATACACTAAAAAATATAGTTTTTGAAAGTTTTCTGAAAGATTTGTGTTCAGATAAACTTAAGGGTTTACAGAAAGAGAGGAGACCCTTCCATATATTTTTCAAATTATACTTTTCATTTTAAGATAATTGTAGATTCACATACTGTTGTAAGAAATAGTACAGGGAGATCCTGTGTACCCCTTTACCCAGTTTTCCTTCATAGTACATCTTTAAAACTATAGTATCACAACCAGAATCTGACAGTGATACACTCAAAATACAAGATAGTTTCATCACCACAAGGATCCCTCTCGTGTCCTTTAATAACCACCCATGTTTCCCTCCCACCCTGACCTCCACCTCAACCCCTGGCAACCGCTGATCTTTTCTCTCTATATTTTTTCATTTCAAGAATGACATATAAATGGAATTACAATATTTAACCTTCCTGAGTTGTATTTTATAATTCAGCATAATCTGCTGAAGATTCATCTTGGTTGTTGAATGTATCAATAGTCCATTGATTTTTTTGCTGAGTAGTGGTATGAATGTGTCACAGCTGCTTTTACAATTCCCCACTGAGAGACACTGGGTTGTCACCAGTTTGGGGCTACTGTGAATAAGACTAATATAAATCTTTGAGTACAGGTTTTTATGTGAACACAAGTTTTCTTTTCATTGGGATAAATGACTATGAGTGCAATTGCTGAGTTGTACGGCGGTTGCTTGTTTCATTTTTTGAGAAACTGCCACACTCTTTTTCAGAATGAGAAGGAAGGAAGGAAGGAAGGAAAGAAAGAAGGAAGGAAGTAGGGAGGGAGAGAGAGAGAGAGAGTGAGTGTGTGTGTGTGTGTGTGTGTGTGTGTGTGTGTGTGTGTGTGTGTGTATGTGTATGTGTATGTATAATAGCACGGGAAGTAAGAAAAAGCAATAATATGACAGCAAATATTTTAGAGATGAGGTCTTTAAGGGTCTAACACAGATCATCACCGTTTTAAGAGGCCTGATGGTGAAAGGCTTATGTATTTTAGCTGGAATCTGTGGGTTGCTTCTTGCTTGCCACATCATGGCATTGTAATATTACCTGCCAGAACAGATAGGTATTTTGAGCAAGTGTCTAGAATTGATAGGTTGTGGCATAGTTGACCTGACTCCAGACTGAGTGAAGGCACTGCAGGGACTGAGGAAAGGGTCTTGAAATGAGGCCAGAAGTTTATTTTGTGAGTAGAAAGTTTTCCTGAATGTTGGAAACAATAAAGATATCCTGTAATTACCCAGGTCTCTTAGTCACTTAAATGTAATACTAAGATATAAAATTGTCTCCAGAGAGTAAGAGGCCATCAGTTTAGGATTACTGGCATTTGCTCTTCTTTTTCTTTAAATTGCTACATTAGATGGTACATTTGTTAAAATTAATGAACCAATATTGATACATTATTACTAGCTAAAATCCATAGTTTATTCAAGTTTCTTTATTCTTTAATGTCTTTCTGTTCCACATTACATTTAGTTGTCATGTTTCCTTAGGCACTTATTGTCTGTGCCATTTTCTTGGACTTTCCTTGTGTTTGATGACCTTGAGAGTTTAGAGGACTACTGGTCAGATACATGATTCCTCTATAATGGAATTTGTCTGTTTTTGTGATCAGACCGGAATTATGGATTTTGGGGAGAAAACATGTGTCATTTTCATCATATTTCAGGGTGCATTTTATCAATACGGTTTATCACTGTTATTAATCTTGGTTATCTGGCTGAAATAGTGGTTTGTCAGGTTATTCCACTGTAAAATTATTTTTTCCTCTCTTTCCATACTGTTTCTCTGGAAGGAAGTCACTCTGTGCAACTCACACTTAGAAAGGTTATGTTTTTTCTTTTAGGATGAAGTATCTACATAATTTATTTGAAATTCTTCTGCATGGGCTATTTGTCTCTCTATCCCATTTATTCAGTATTTATATCAGTATGGATTCAAGGGCATTTATAGTTTAGGTTATAATCCAATACTGTTTCACTCATTTTGCTTGTATTCTTCCAGTGTTGGCCATTGGACGCTCTTTCAGTTGGCTCCTGTGCTTCTGTAATACATCTCCATCAAAAATGACTTTTAGGTACTTCATTACTTTCTAGGACAAGATGATTTAGATTCACCTTGCATATTTCCTGCTCCAGTCCTAGAATCAGGAATTTTCCCAAAGAGCCCTGTTTTGTTTTATTGGGGAATGATATTAGAAACCAAAATATGGGTGCTAGATGTGCTTGTTGCGACTAGGATTTCATTTGTTTTAGTCTTTCTCAGCTGATAACACAAAGAAAATATATGTGCATATACACACATCTATAAGTATTTCTGTGTGTTACCATCTATATTAAATGTGAGTTCTTACTGATGTCTCCAACTCAAATCCATTATGTATATTCTTCTAGTCTCTTCCACTTGTCTATCTGTAAATTTCCATTTTAACAACTTTCTTCACCTGCCATCCTTTGCTTAATTGTTCTTTTCAGTATATAAATATAGAAGTATCAGAGTTGTTAACCTACAACCCTCTGGGGAACAACATTACCAACTAGGCTACAGTACTTATGTACAGTTCCTTTTCCTTTTAGTCTTAACATGTTCTTCATTTTCAAATTTACTTAGGTCAGCACCATTCTCCCCATCCTCTTAAATGAAGTTGTTTTCATACATTTGTAATACAGTTAGATTTTCTTATCACAGTTTGCATTCTTTCCTGGGACTCTTCTGACTTTCTTAGTGATTTTTTAAAAATTGCGTAAAGATTTATTCTTAGTGCTGTGAAGTTCTGTAGATTTTGACAAGTATATAGTATCATGTATCCACTATTCCAAGTTCATGTAGAATAGCTTCATCTCATGCCCATTAGAATGTTACTATCAAAATGATGGAAAATAAATGTTAATGAGGATATGAAGAAATTAGAACCTTTGGGCACTATTGGTTGGAATATAAAATCGTGCAATGAAAAACAGTATGGCAGTTCCTCAAAAATTAACTAAAGAATTACCATATGATTCAGCAATTCCATTTCTGAGTATATACACAGAAGAATTGAAAGCAGGGTCTTGAAAAAATATTTATACATCAGTGCTCATAACATTCACAGTAGCCAGAAGTTAGAAGGAACCCAAGTATTCATCAGTAGATAAATACATAAGCAAAATTGTGTATAGGTACAAAGGAATATTATTAAGCCTTGAAAATCAAGGAAGGAAATACTGGCATATGTTACAAAACATGGATGAACTGTGAGGACATTATGTTAAATGAAATTAAACCAATCACAAAAAGACAAATACTCTTCTGATTACACATATTGGAGGTACTTAGAGTAGTCAAATTTGTAGACACAGAAAGGTAAAATGTTAATTGCTGAGGAAGGGGAAATGAGTTACTGTTTAATGGGTGTAATTTTACTTTTGAAGATGAAAAGAATTCTGGTGATGGATGGTGGTGATGGTGGCACAACAGTATGGTTGTGCTTAATGTCACTGAATTGTGCACTTAAAATAGTTAAGATGGTAAATTTTGTGTTATGATTTTACTGCAATAAAAAATTACTCCTCACCAAAAAACCCCAAAAGACAACCCTCCCCTCAAAACCCAAAAAAACCCTGTGCTGTAACTGTTCACCACTCCAGCACTTATTTTTTTGCCAAACTGAGCAGAATGTAGAGATTTCTCATATACCTCCTGCGCCCACATATGCATAGTTTCACCTTCCATTATCGACATTCTCCACCAGAGCGGTTCATTTATTGCAATTGATGAACCTACACTGACACATCATAATCACCCAAAGTCCATAGTTTACATTAGGGTTCACTCTTGGTGTTGAATGTTCTATAGGTTTAGATAAATGTATGACACGTAGCCACCATTATATCTTGCGGAGTAGCTTATCACTGCCATAAAAATCTTCTGTATTCTATCCATCTTTCCCTCTGCCCTAACCCTTCTGACCATTGATCTTTTTTCTGTGAATTTTTATTGACCTAAAAAGAAAGTTACTACCTATGAGGAGTCACTCTCTATTTCTCCCTTTCCCCCAACCCCCACCTAGCTTTAGAAAACCACTAATTTTTCTCTAAAGTTTGCTTATTCTGGACATTTCATGTAAGTGGAGTATGCGGTTATTTATGACAGGCATTTTTCAATAAGCATAATGTTTTCAAGGTTTCTCCATGTTATAGTGTATCAGTAATTCATTCTTTTTTGTTACTGAATACTATTTCATTGTATGCATATACTGCTGTTTATTAACCCATTCATCAGTCACTGGATAGGTTGCTTTTGGCTGTTGTGAATAATGCTGCTGTGAACATTTATGGATAAGTTTTTGTGTGGACATAAGTTTTTATTTCTCTTGGGCATATACTTAAGAGTTGAATTGCTGGGTCATATGGTAACCATATTTAACTGTTTGAAGAACTCACGAACTGTTTTGCATTTTATATTCCCACCAGAAATATATGAGGGTTCTGATTTCTTCATATCCTTGCCAAACTTGGTATCATCTGACTTTTTGGTTATAGCTATTATAGTGAGTGGAAAGTGGTATTTTATTGTGATTTTGATTTACATTTACCTATGACAAATGATCTTGAACATCTTGTGCTTTTTGTGTATTTGTATATCTTTGGAGAAATGTCTGTTCACTTCAGTTAACTTTTAAATGTAAATAGGCACCTTACTTTGCCTTGGTAGTATGTATTAGTAAAATATAAATAAAAGCCAATATTGATGGCAGTGGTACTGTATTGAAAAAAGAGAAAATTTAATTGTGATGCTAAGAAGATACTTTATTTATATTTAATATTTTTCCTTGAACTTGTCAGCCACTCTTTTAAACTAAGAGGAGTTTTGTTTTGGCATTTGATTTGAGAAACTTAAAATTCAAGTGTAAATATTAGTTATGCTATCTTTTACTTTTGTTAAGAAGCTTTCCAGCCAACTGGCCTTCCAATGACTTGCTTCCCTTATCTCTGATTATGATGGCAGCGCTCTTCATTGGCTAGGTAGAAAGCTTTCTTATGTTTTTAGAGCTCAGTAGTTTCGGCTATGAAAGACCAGGAAAGTTAGGGTTTAGGAGATATTTTAAAATAATGAAAGTCTTCTGCATAATTCATACATGACTTTTGAATTCTGAATTTTATTACATAATTCAGTTAGTATTCATAACTAAGATATTTTGGTTCTTCAGTTCTAAGAGTAATGACTAGTTTTTTTCAGTTCTTTTTTTAAAAAAATTTTTATTAGTTTCAAGTATACAGTACATTGTTTAGACTCTTACAGTATTCTTTTTTAGTGGTGCAAGATTACAAATGCCACAATGGTACTTAATTACTGAATTATAGTGTAGATAGAAGGTTAGTTGTTAATCGAAGTCACATTCTTGTTTTCTCTTAATATATGACTGTATTATCTAGATCAAGAACCTAGTTCTTATTTATCTATCCTAGTTGTTTCTTGGTTAAGTAAAATGCTGATCATTCCCACATTCAGCTTCTGTAGTCCAGATGTTACTGATTTATTTTGTAGATTTTTATGCCTTTAAATTAAACAACAATAACTCTTATTTCAATCAGCTTTTGGTCATTTGGCCAGTTTGGCCTGGAGATTCTGATTTATTAAGTCCTGGGGCTGTTGGATGGTTGACCATCTGGAGTTTTATAAGACTCCTTTGGTGATTGTAGTTATTACCCCTGGCTGAGAAATATTGCTATTAATTAGCAATTTTCAGATTTGGATGATCATTAGAATCATCTCAGAAATTGAAAGGCAGTAACAAGACAAACTCCCAAGCCCTACTCCTGAATCATAATCTCTGGGAATGAGGCTCAGGAATTTGTATTTTTGAAAAATGCCCGCAGATGATTTTGATAATACCATGGTTTGAGTACCATTGCTTTATATGCTCTAAAATCTCTACTTATGTTAAGCCAGGACATTAGAAACTCTTTGTACTTCGAATGCATCATATTCTCTTTCCACTCCCATTGAATTGCTTTTAGTAATACCACTAGGAGTAATCTAATGATTATTGAATACTTATTATATTTGAGGCAGTGTATCTTACTTTTGAGGGTTCAGAGAGGTTAAGAGTCTTGTCCAAAACTACTTCATGGTAAGTGGTAAACTAGGATATAAATTCAGGTATTTTTGTATTCAGAGCCTTCATTTTTTACCATGAATGTTATACTACTTTATTGAATTGCTTTTGTTGAGAAGCCAGCCATTAGTATATGTGCAGAGAGGTTATTTTTTGAAGGTTCTAACAATTGGTCAGTTTCTGTAAGGACTTTGTTTAGAATATTGTCCACTGCATTATAGTGTAATCTTTGGCTCATGGGAGAAATTTTTCTTAAGTTTTTTTTATTGTATAGAAACTGTTTGCTATGACTATTTGTATTTCCCATTTTGAACTTGCTGCTAGAGAACTTGCAGTCTGATTTCTAGTTCACTATTTGCAGATGTTTAGGATTTATTGTCTGCATTTTGTTTGCAGATTCATTCTCAGTATCATTTTATTTCCACTTCTTTTTTCATTTTTCTAATCTCTTTAAAAATTTATTTTATATTGCTATGTAACGAGTCATTTTAAAGAAAAGTGTTAATTAGCAAATGATTTTAGCCATTTTACATAATTCTGGCCAATGTCTTTGAAAGAACAGAATTTGGGGAAGGAAGGAATTTTGAATTTGTAATGTATCTGTGTGCCAGTCACTCTGGTAGATGTTATTTTATTTTCATGGCAACTCAGTGAAGTAAGTGGTGATAGTTTCCTTTTATAGAAGACAAAACTAATAAGACAGGTTAACTTTTGCCATACAGAGCTAAACTTGAACCAAGGTTTAGTTTGTTCCAAACTGTTTTTTAAGTGCCTCTAATTCAGGGGTCCTCCGGACCGTGGACCAGTACCAGCCCGTGGCCTGTTAGGAACTGGGCCACACAGCAGGTGGTGAGAGGCAGGCAAGGGAAACTTCGTCTTTATTTGCAGCCACTCCCAAGCACTAGTAGCATCACCGCCTCAGCTCTACCTCAGGCATTAGATTCTCATAAGAGCACCAGTTCCTGGTGCCAGAAAGGTTGGGGACTGCTGCTCTAATGGATCTAATTCACCCAACAATTTCTAAACTCTTCATTGGGGGTCATTCATATCCAACAAACATTTATGGATGACTTGCTTTGTAGGAGGGACTATGTCTAGTATTGCCTTGAGAAGTAGCTACACTGATAAGAAGGTCTTTTCTTCAGCTTAGCATGTCTTCGAATAGATACTGGATTAATCAGAGCTGTGGTAGGAAATAGCACACTCAAGTTAAATGAGGAGAGTCTAATAAAGATATAATTTATAAAGGCGATTCAGTCTACAGAGAAGTATAGATACAAGGTGAAGAATGGTTCTGGAGGGGGAAACAGTAAGAAAAATGGGTGTAGTCTCTGCTCTGAAGAATACCATCCTGTTGTGAAGATAGATATTGTGCAAATTATTATGTTATGAGTGCTAAGTACAGTGTGCTGTGGAAATATATAATAGATGTACCTAGTCAGGAATCTGAGAAGGCTTCTTTGTGGAAGTTCTTCATACACCCCGGTTCTTTTAAAGCAGAGCAAAATAAAATAGATTTTTGGTCCCCTGCTCCAGAAATTCTGATATACTAGGTCTGGAGTAGGTTAGGGGATATATATATATATATATATATATATATATATATATATATATATTTTTTTTTTAATTTGACCCAAGTGATTCCATCAGTAATTTCTTAGACACCAATATACTTTGGGCTTAGAGGTTATGGGGTCACGGTGGTGGTGTGAGATGAAGCTAGACAGAGCCTTGTAGGCCATTCTTAAAAGTTTTTGAACCTTATTCTATAGTAGGTAGATACTGGCTATTCCCCCTCCCCCCAAGTTACCTTGCTAATGCAGAAATTCCAACTGGTAGTTGTATATATTAAAGTAACTGCTTTTTCCATATTAATTCTGCACCTTGCTATTCTAATGAATTCTAATTTTTTTAGTAGCTTTTTCGGTCATTTTCTTGAGATTTTCAGGTACTATGGGTATCAGATCTGCTAGTACTGGTATTCTGCCTTCTCTTTTTGCAATGTTTATACATCAAAATTCTTTCTTGTTTAATTTTATTAGTTTATTAGTGCATTAAAACATCACATGACATATTAGACCAACATTGCAATAATAATGCACAACTAGTATGTACCTTATTCTGTGTTCACTTAAAAAGCATTTATTCAGATCTTAGTAAACTATAAATTCTTAATGCAGGATTTACTTTTAATGCTTTGTATTTCCCACCTAGCCCAGTGTCATTTCCCACCTAGCCCAGCTCCTAAACCTTGAGCCTTACTTTTCACATTTGTAAAATAGGAGTAATTACACCTACTATCAGATGAGATTAAATGAGATGACATTAAATGAGATGACATATCAAGCATTCAGCACAGTACCTGGCACAACTGACAGTTATTATTATTCATTTAATTCAGTAAATGAGTGTTGAGCTAAGCACTGAGCAAAAACAAGCATAGTATAATACTAAAGGAGAGTAAAAAACACAAAGAAATAAGTGCTATGAAGGAAAGGAACAAAATTCTTTAAGATGATATCAACATAAAAATCAAGCCCACCACTAACTTCAGGGAGGCTTTCCCTGTGGAAAGGATGTTAACAGAAATCTGAATAATGATTAGGCAGGCAGTGATAGGCAAAAGGTGTGTGTGAGAGAGCAGAAGGGTGAATTCAAATAGAGGATGTATCATGTGCAAAGGCCCTCAAATGTTAGTGTGTGTGTGGCTCTTTCTCAAATGAGAAAGACAAAATAAAACAAAAAACACCAGTATGAATGGAACAATACCCATACAAAAAAATATGATAAAGATGTGTTGGTTGAGGTTGATGAGGCAGACTGCCAATCACAGAGCGCTTGTTAGATTATTTAATCCTTAAAACCACTCAACAGACGCCTATTGACAGATCCATTTTACAGATGATGAAATTGAGGGTAAGAGGTTAAGTGGCTTTTCCAAGGTGACACAGCTAATAAATGGCAGTCTAGATTTGAACCCAGGAAGTCTGGCTCCAGAATGAGTGCTCTTAATAATTGCACTGTATTTTCTGACATCACTTTTGCATTTTGAAAAATTCACTGTAGCTATAATGAAAAATGGATTAGAGAGTGACTAGAAAGGAACAGACCAGTTAAGAAGCTACTACAGTGGTCCAAGAAAGGTTATTATAGTTTGGAGTGGTGAAGGGAGATACAAAGAAGTAGATTGTTTTCTATTATATAGGATGAGTCTGTCTTGGGTGAGTAAATAAATATGAACGAGTCTGAAACAGATGTATGGGTATGGTAGTATGCTGTCTTATTGTAGAGTATTTGTAAGCCAACTGATGAATTATCTGTTGGAGAAAGCTGAGGTATATACAAACCATTTAGATTTATTTATGTTTCGACCAACCATGATTTTTATCTTAAATACATGATAGAAAAAGATATTAACATACAAAATAATAGGTTGTATATGTTCATTCTACAGATTTCTTGCTGCACTTGATGCTATGAAACTCTTCCAATTTTTAGTAGACCTTTAAATACTTTTTAACAAAAATAAATGTGATAGTACAAAGCTTCTTAGATATGGGAGTAAAGCAAAGGAGAAGTGCTTTTTAAATATAAGTTAATTTAAAGGAAATGATCATGCACTGCAAATCTTAGAATCATAGCTTTCTTGAGCAATAAAGGCAGATGGACTATGTGTCTTTTAGACCTGTGAGTGCTCTTAGAGAGTACTCTGTTTCTTTCACCAAAGTGTTCCCAAACCCTCTCCCCACCCCAGTCAGTTCTTGAGAGCATTCCTGTCTAAGTGATTTTCACATAATTTCTGGGCTTTCAGTTTTGGGGATTACCAGTGTGTCTTCTAGAAAGAAGCATAGACCAGGGTTTCTTAAGCCTTAGCTCTACTGACATTTGGGCTAGTTCTTTGTTGAGGCAGAGGGAGAGTTTACCTGTGCATTGTAAAAGGTTTAGCTGCATCCCTGGTCTCTACCCACTAGATATCAGCAGTAATCCCCCACTCCCTCCCTAACTATCTGTTAGGACATCCAAAAATGTCTCTAGCCATTGTCAAGTTTTTCTTGGGCGGGAGGGGCGGGGGAGGTCAAAATTAACCCTGGTTGAGAACTATCTTGTAGACCAATTGTTTTTTAACTAGTGAGGGTTGTATATCTGTTTTCAAGTCTGCCATATATCTACATGTATTTAAACAGATTTATCTTTAAATCTTCATGAAAGTTGGGTACAAGCTTAATTTTTGTAAACTTAAAAGCATTTTAAGTGATCTTAATACCTCTAATACATAGCAGACCTTTGATAGATTTTTACTGAGTTAAAATGAATGAAGACAGCTTATTCTCAAGGAAATCTGCTAGTGAGTTCCTTAAAGCAATTAACTTATCTATTTAGTTTTAGTAATTTTTAAAAATCTGAATTTCTTCCAAGGAAGTTGCATGAATGTACATATATAATGACTGAAAAACAATATTTCTTAACTATCTGGAATGCATTTTTCTGTGTTCAAGGAAGCCAGAGATTGTTCAGCATCCAGTATTAACTCATATTTGCTATTAGGAGATGAAGTTTCTGTGTAGTCTATTCTTAATTTTTATAGCTTCTATATTCTACCTTGACATTAGCAAATACAGAAAATAGAACTCAATTTGCTCATAGTTAAAAAATTTGACTATAGATTCAAATACTAGTCTGCAAAGAGAAACTTTTGTTTTTACAGGGACATTAAATTTAAAAAAATCTGATACTTGTATAGCCACAAAAATTAAAATCACTGAATGATCTAATCTATAATCTGAAGGAAGGACAGTCATTCTTTCTTAAAAATTTCTATCATGCTGGCAACACAAAGCTCCTTTGAAAAGTTAAAAAGTAGGTTCTCAGGTAAAAAGCAGTGGAGGCTTTGCAATTTTGGCATATCCAATAAGAACATGTGCAGATGTTTAAGGCTGTGGCAGCTTGTTTTTCTCACAATTAATCTCATCTGGTAGCATGTTTAAATTGACTTAAAAGTTGGGGCACGTGCCACTTTTGAAAAAAACTTTCAGAGTTTGTTTAAAATAAGATTAGGATTTTTGATGTATTAGATGTTTCATATAACTCGTTATATCATTGCATATGTGATATCTTCATGAGAATTAGAAAAATAGGTAAAAAAAAATGTTCTGTAAAACTACAGTCAGTACTTAGTTGTTCCAAATTAATAAAAGTAATATATTAAACACCATATATGCTTTATACATATTCATATACTTTTAATAAAAACCCTATGAGCTAGTAGTATTATTTTCTACTTTATAGATGAGGAAAGTGGGACACAGATTAAGAAGTTTGGGCCAGGCCTAAGAGCCAGTGGGAGGCGGGATTGGGATTCAAACCCATATAGCTGGGTTTCAGGATCTGAACTCTAGACTACTATTCTGTCTCCTGTAGACATTGCTAGTGGCAAATGTTCAGTCTTTGATTACTCTTCATCTGCCAACCAGGTCTCTCAAAATGAACACATGTAAAATGAAAAAATGCACATTAATATCGATATTAGCTGAAGGAAAACATTTGGAAAGTAAATCTATGAAAACAATGTCACCTGAGTCAAATTTAGGGACTTAAAAAAATTATACACGATACTGTTCTTTAACTTGATAACTGAGAAAGAGCTGTATATTATCTACTTTTGTTTTGAGAATTTCAACAAGGAAAAGGTTCCTTTGTTGAAATCACAAGTGTGATATTTTAAACCTCTTAACCCTATCCTGTTTTCAATTGTGTACATTTCTTAGAACCTCAGAACCTATTCCAAGACTGGAAGAAAATAATTTAAAAAAATATTTTAAAGTAAAAATTGACTTTATTCACACATTCACTGAACATTTACTATGCACAAACACTGTGCTAAGCAGTTCCATAGCTTATTCTTATAGAATTTTAAAGTCACAGGGCTTAAAATAAATCATATTCTCCAGTCCTGTGCTATGATAGTAACTGTAAGTAATAATACCTTATATGCTATGGTGATCCCTGGTAAAAACTTAAGTTTTAGCCTTAGTTTCTTATTGGTTATCTTGCCTCTCTGTTAAATATTTTAATCCCCCTGGAAAACTGTGGCCTTAAGACTGCTTCCTAGTTTCTGCCAACACTCCAGATCCTGGCATACCACTGTTCTTAGTACATTTCACCTATTGAGGTGAGATGTAACATTCTTAGCACATCTGCAAAATAATCTGAATCCCAAGCACATATTGGGCATATTTTCTGAATATTCCTGATTGAATTGTAGAGACTCTTCTGATTAATGTGCAATACTTCTGTATCTGCCATATAAAAGTTTACTTTAATACTAACATTAATTATAGTTTTTAATTTTAAATATTAAGACTTTCCAGTACCACTTCTGAAAATGAACCATGAAAGTTTGTCTGCACCACTTCTGCTTCTTCCAAAATGTGCTAGAGCATATACAGATATAGTTAAATTATCTCAATATTTAAAACATAATTACATGCTAAAGGTGGTATGAGGTCACTTTTGGGACTTATTCCCATGAATATACCAACAACTGAGTGTCTCTTCAGATTAGATTACAGCCAGGAACCCCATTTGCTCTCTTTAATAAGTACAGTCTGAGAGCATTTACTTAACTAAGTGAACTGATTTGAAGGCACAAAACAGGAAAAACCAATTAAGTCATCTGGATCCTTGATTCAGCTCTGTTACTCAGCTCTGTTTCCTTGGGCAAATAGTTTAATCTCTAGGCTTCAGTTTCCTCATCTGTAAATAGGCTGATCTTTGAAGTCTCTTCTAGCTATAAAGGCCTATGATTGGATTTCATACTTAAACTTGTACTTAAGGAGTAGATTGAGTCTAAAATAGGGGAAAAGAAAAGGGGAAAATATTAAATGACGTAAATGCCAAAATAAGTAATGCTTGTATTAAAATCAGTATTTTAGTATTAAATGAAATAAATACAGAAAATATATGGTTCTCTTAGTAGAAACTGTATGTATTCATTGCATACTTTCTTACAGGTTTGATATATTTTGTAATAAAAAGAAAATTATATAATTTTAAAAAGCACTGCATAAATATGTTTTACATTTGAATATTCATAAAAAAGAACTTAGTGAATTTAATTACTTTAGAAGCATATAGAATAAGAGTTTTAAAAATTTGTCACCTTTCTGAAAGTACTTTTTATTAAGCTTTATACATGATCTGTTTCTTAGAAATGTGTAGCTTAAAAAAAACTGGTAAGTGTGACTTAACAAAGAACTACATAGTGAAATTCAGAAATTAGCCTGATGTTTTTCTTTCTAAAAGGATGGCCACTTTTAAAAAAAGATAGTCTCTAAAGTCTCTATATTGAACTTAGAAAGGCGTTTTCCAAATGAAAGAGAAATTTATGCTGTTGCATCTCACAGGGTTTTATCACTAGTTAGTAATATACTTCTTGCTCAGTAGAATTTGTAGATTGACAACACACAGGGATTTCTGTATTTTGTGTATCATATGGTTTGATTGGTTGACAAGGATAGAGAGAATTTGTCCTTTTTGATCTCGGCTGATTTTAACAAGTGTTAAGAAATATTACTTTCTTTTCTCTCTTCCTGCTTTTGATTATATAGTTCTTTCTTTTTGAAATGCATTTCTTGTAGATGTCCATAATCTACCTATCTTTCAGGATCCAGTTTAAAATTTATCTGCTTACGCATAACTAACATATTTAGTGGTGAAAGATTGAAAGCTTTCCCTCTAAGAGCAATACAAGGATGCCTGCTTTTGCCACTTCTATTCAACATTGTGTTGGGAGTTCTAGCCAGAGCAATTATGCAGAAAAACCTGAAAGTGTCTACTGAGGACAAAAGAGTCAGGAAGCTTTGGATAGAAATAAAGGACAGAGATTTATTTAAGCGTCATTGAATTTATAAATCGAGATGGCAACTAGGCAATACCTGATACCTAGCATGTTCCAAAAAAGAAAGGAAAGCCGAGAGTTTTTATAGTAAAAGTCACATTCTTGAGAAGAAATCAATCCTGCATTCTAAACCCTTGGATTAGTTCAGAATGGTCATCAGCTAGATGTCATGCAGTCTGGATAATGGGTGCCAGGTGGTCTGGCCACGTAAACATACTTTTCTAAGTTCTTCAGAGGATTATGAGAGGGTTATCTGTAGGATTAATATATCTGTATGTCTCCAGGCACAATTAAAAAATTAAAAAGTTTAAGTTCTTAGATAAAAGCAAGAATTGTTTCCTCATAGCACATACTACTTAATTTTAATAATTTAGCGGCTTGACCATAGTGACTCCATTTTATTTCTTCACTCTTTCCTCATGCGGAAGAAGTAAAATTATCTCTGGTTGCAGGTGATGTGATCTTATAGATAAGGAATACTAAAGGTTCCACAAAAAACTTTTAGAACTAATACATGCACTGAAATTGTAGGGTACAAAATAAACATGCAGAAATCAATTGGATTTTTTTACACTAACAATGAACAATCTGAGGATATTAAGAAAATAATTAAATTTATAATAGCATCAAAAAGAATAAAATATTTGGGAATAAATGATCAAAGAGGTGAAAGACTTACCTGCCAAAAACTACAAAAATGCTGCTGAAAGAAAGTGAGACACAGACATCCATCTTCATGGATTGGAAGACTTAATGTTGTTAAGATTTTAATACTACTGAAAGTGACCTACAGATTCAGTGTAATTCAAAATCACAATGAAATTTTTTTGCAGAATAGAAAAATCAGTTTCAAAATTAATATGGGTCCTCAGGGGAAGAGCCAACCGAATAGCCAACATAATCTTCAAAAAGAAGAACATGCTTGAGGAGGTCACTCTTTCTGATTTCAAACTTGTTACAGAGCTATAGGATGGTACACAACAGAAAATACAGAATAAACCTTCACATATATGATCAAGTGACTTTCAGGAAAGGTACCAAGACCATTTAATGGGATCTTTCCAACTAATGGTTCTGGGAAAGCTGTAGAGTCGTATGTAAAAGAATGAAGATGAACCTTTACCTTAAACATGTAAAAACTTAATTCAAAATGAATAGTGAATCAAAGATCTAAATGTGAAAGCTAAAATTATAAATTTCTTAGAAGAAAACGTAGAAGAGTTTCATGACATTAGATTTGGTAGTGATTTCTTGTATATGACACCAGAAGTATGGAACACAAAACAAAGATAAATTGGACTTCATCGAAATTTAAAACTTTCATGCATTAAAGAACAATATTATATAGTGAAAAAGCAATCCACAGACTAGGAGAAATTTGCAAATGATATATCTGAATAGGAATTAGCATTCAGAATATATAAACTCAACAACTCAACAAAAAACCCTATTAAGAAGTGGGCAAAGGACTTGAGAGACATTTATTTAAAGAAGATGTACAGATGGCCAGTAAGCACATGAAAAGATGTTCAAGATCACTAATAATTACAGAAATGCAAATCAAAACAACAGTGAAACACCAGTTTACACCCATTACGATGGCTGTATCAGAAAAATCAGAAAATAACAAGTGTTGGCAAGAATGTGGAGAAATTGGAATCCTTGTGCACTGTTGGTGGGAATGTAAAATGGTACAGCCACTGTAAAACCAGTATGGCAGTTCCTCAAAAATTAACCATAGAATTACTATATTATTCAGCAATTCCACTTCTGGATGTATACGCAAAAGAATTTAAAGCAGGGGTTTAACCCTTTTCGTGTTTACCATGAAAATACTCGCTGGTGGCACTTGTGGCTGCAGCATTTGCCCCAAGATAACTCACAGATTACAGTCCTAACTTTACTCTTAAAGTTTGCCATGAAATATCCCGCTTTTATTATTTTTGCATCGGTCTAATATATTGATAGTCTTTGGAAACAAATAACATCATTCTGTTGGTACCATTTCAGTAGTGCGATCTCTGAAAGTGTCAAATCCTAGAAAATGTAGCATTCCTATGTGTGATATTAAATGAATGCTGCCAGCAAGCTGCACTTTTTTTTCTAAATGAGAAAAGGGTTAAAGAGATATTTGTACATCTATGTTCATAGCATTTTTCATAATAGGCAGAAGGTAGAAGCACCCCAAGTGTCTATTGACAGATGAATTGGATAAGCAAAATGGTATGCACATACAACAGAATATTATTTAGCTTTAAAAAGTAAAGAAACTGACATATGCTACAATATGGAAGAACCTTGCAGACATTATGCTGAGTGAAATAACTCAGTAACAAGACAAATAAAATACTGTATGATTCCACTTATATATGAGACATTCAAAGTAGTCATGTGCCACATAATGATGCTTCAGTCAACTATGGACTCCATTTTTAATGATTTTTCTGTAAGGTTATAATGGAGCTGAATTTCCTCTAAGAAATAGAGTATGTGGTTTGGGAAGAATTTCTTTTTTTTATCTCTGACAGTAGCACTATCTTTAGTGCTTGGGAATAGATTCCCTCTCACAGCACCTCAATTTTGAGTGCATAGATTATATCCCAATCAGCCACTGACCTGTTTCAGCACAGGGGAGCTTGTTTCCCTAGCATTACATATTTAGAGAGCACTGCAGTTCTTCCAGATCTAGCTTGATGGTCTTCAGAGAACATTGCTATAAATTCTTTATTGAGGACCTACAGCCCTGTACAAGGGCACATACCCGTAGAAACTACCTTAAAGAGTGTTATGTTCCAGGACCACTGTAGTAAAAGCTTTCCGTGGTAGTGTGGAACCTGTCTGTCCCTGTGCTTGGGAAATATTTTCAGGTTGTAATGATGTAAAACATAGATATGTTTTATGTTTTCCATCAGTTTAATGCCAGAGAGAGCCCTTTCTGCCAGATAAGGTCAGTGGAACCAAAAACAAATTTCCAGTCAGAATGCTGACTCTGCAGTTCTATACCCTCTCCATGTTAAACATCCTCTCTCTCTCTTTTTTTAATGGATACCACAAAGTTTCTTAATCTGATTACTGCTCCAGCATGCCAAAATGACATTACTATGACAATCCCCTATGTCTATTATATCTTTATTTCTTATTCCTACTGATACTCAGGCTGAGTTTCCCGCCTGACAGTCACTGTTACGGTGATATACACCAGCCGTCTGCAGCCTTCTTGGCACTAGGGACCGTGCTTCTATAAGAATCTAATCCCTGATAATCCAAGGTGGATCTGAGGTGGAGCTGAGGAAGTGATGCTATGGCACTGGAGAGTGGCTGCAAATACAGATGAAGCTTCACTTGCTGGCCTGTCACTTAACTCCTCCTGATTGGCCCGATTCCAACCCCAGTTCCAGGTGTTGGGTACTGCTGATCTATACCTCACCCAGCCAATTTCTACTCGATGTTTTCAATCAGTCCATCCTTCATTCGTTGATAGCTTCGGTGTTCTGTTCATAACCCTGTTAGAAGGAAGCAAGGGGGAGTGCATGTGGGACAGTGTTTTTATAGTTTGCAACAGGGATCTCTCTCATGGTTCAAGCTAAGCTCCTACAGTGGAAGATGATATGCACATGCGATCTGTTGTTTCCTGACCCCTCTACACCTCCATTTCAACTTCTGCTACTCTTCCCTCTGTTTGTTCAGCTGTGAGCTTGCTCCTTCCTGGAATATGTCAAGCATATACAGGCTTAGGGTCTTAAATATTTTAACAGCTAAACTTGAAACTGCACTAGTTCTTCAAGTAAGGAGAAGCACTAGGGTTGTGGACAGTTTACCCAAAGCAGTAGGCAGGAAAGCAGAATAAAAGCATGTAGGTGTTTGTGGTAAAAATAGTGTTGGAGAGTGAGAAATTATCTTCTGATTGCTTCTTTAGTGAAAGAGGAAAGTTAAGAGTACTGGCTGAGAGTGAGATGGATAGGAGGTGGTATAAGTTTAAGCTGAAAGGTATGAGATAGTTGGCTAGGATAATGGGATAGATAGCAAATAGGTTAGGCATTAAAGCCTATTAAGTTAATAGGCACAAACGTCAAAGTATGACCAGTCAGTGTAGTTTGTCCATCCATCTTCTCTTCCTACTTTCCTTCCTCCCACCCACCCTACCTCCATGCATTTTAATTCATTATTTTTCTTTTCACCTTTCTTCAACAGGATGCAAAAGGGTATAGGGTGAAGAGTTGAATATAAAACTAGAGTTGAAATTTGGCAAAGCAAGAGAGGGCAAGGAGAGTGAGGCCATTTGCAAGAAGTGATTATATTGATGCCTCATGGAATTCAAGCTGTGTAAAGAAGGAAATGAAGACAGGAGAGGGGTGAGAGATAGTAATAATTTGTCAGGATCAGTGGATCGAGGTCTCTATGGAGGTCAAAATAATTTTAGCCTTAAGGTACTAGAGTGAGTTGACAGGCAGGGCTGGCTATCTGAAAATGAGATTCTTGAAATTTATTGGGAAGAAGTGGCAATGGAAATCACCATTGGAGCAAGTTGCTGATGTAGAGCAGAGAAGTAAAAAAAATACACAGTAGGGTGTTACAAGGATCATCTGTTTAGATTTTGAAGTCACTAAGAGCTTAATTTAAAATTTACTTAAAATTTTTAATTAAAAACTAAAAAATGTCAAGTGGGTTTACTACATATTCAAGTTTGCATCTGTCTTTTAAAAACAAAACAAAATAGAACCATGAGGAAATAAATCCAAATAATTAAGCTGATTTTTTAAAACTTAAAATATTTCTCAACTTACTTTGTGGGTAGATATTGTTGACCTGGAATTGTAAATTTATTTCTTAGCTCCATGAGACTTAAACAAAAAGAAAAAGTTTCTTCAGTCCTATATGAATCAAAGAATGAGAAAAATCATTTAGATCTTAAAAATGTATTTGGCAGTACTTTGGTATTCAGAAGTGCTAGAGAAACTTTGGCAGAAAATCAGAGTCAAAGAATAAGCCCAAACTAGGACAGCAAAGTCATTATTCTGCTTTTTAGAGAAGAAAGTCTTTTAAAACAATTGTGACCCTTGTGATTTACCAGAAGTATTTTATTGAGACTTCATTTGGATGCAAGTCTGTGTCAAAGTAATTAGAAAAACAAGGATTGAATATTAAATAGTGACTTCTAAAAAAATTATAACATTTTATGATACATAAAGTAGTTTTTGAAATTAGACTACATTGAAGATGTCATAAAAGATAAAAGTAAGAAGATCAAGTAAATATAGTGTTTATTAACACATTATTATATACTAGACCCTTGGAACAACATATAATTCATTTTATTTATACTGATTAGTGTGGACTTAAGTTGGTGTTGTTGCCAGCTTTAATTTAAAATGTTTTCTTTGTGTTCCCAAATGAATAAGGTAAAGTAACTCTAAACACTTTATAAATTTAAAAAACATTTAAAGGAAGGAAACAAAATAAGAGCTTTTTTTAAATTTAAATGTGAGATAAAATGATAAAATGAGAGATGCATTTCACAGAAACTGTAGTTAAAATGAATTGAATTGGTTGGAAAACAAGGTGATGGGATGGATAATTAATGCAAAGAAATGGAAGAAGTTAGACTTAGCTAGCAATCTAGAATAAATCAGTAGAAATAAGAGCAATGCTACAGTGCTACAGGTAGAATAGCGAAATGAAGATAAGTTTCCTATTTTGATGACAATATCATTTATTTCTAACTCATAATTTCAGAATACTGCTAAATTCTTTCACTTTAGTTTGTCTTGGGCCTTTCCTCAACATTTTCCATAGTCCAAGGTAGAATAGACTAGGGAGAAGTATGATCTCAGGCTTTGAACCTAAAGAGATTGGAGGGTATTACCTTTGAAGACTTAAGGCTTTTATGATTTTGATTCTTATTTTTTGAATTAAGAGCTTTCTACTTCCATTTGTCAGTCTCTAGCATCTTCTCTTACGCCTTTAGAGATTTTGTTTTGATCACTAATGGTATGGTCACTAAAGAAAGTCTGTGACTTACCAAGAACGTTGTAAACAGAATTTAAGTATTCAGTGTGTGTTTGTATTAGGTAATTTCTAACTCTGAGATTTTTGATTTGTTCCTTTCATCAAAACTCCCCAGTGACCAACAATTTTTTTAGCCTTATCTTTCTCTCCTGATAGAAGAAGTACACCATTTTTAATAACTATACACAAAAGTTATTCATTTGGATTCTAAAAATATAAAACTGACAGTGATTTTAAGAGAGACTCTATCTAGCCCTCATCTAGTTTTGGTTGCTAGCCAACTATGGGCACATCACTTAAGCATTCTGGCTATCAGCTTCCATATTTACAAAATGAAGGTTCTAGAACCATTATTTACTAATAAACATTAATTCCTAAGCTTTTTTTTTTTTTAACCAAATAATAGTATATTGTAGTAGAAAAAAACTGAGGTTTGGAGTCAAAACATTGGTTGAATATCTTAATTTCAGAAACTTGTTTTCCTCATTTGTAAAATGCCTAATCAATAGGGTTTTGTAGGTGACATCTGCTAAGGTACATGAAAATACTTGGTAAATATAGAAGTACTATACAATAGAATGGTTATTCAATCATCAAATAAGTGCCTTGTATTTGCTAGGCTGTGTGATGAAGTTTTAACATTAAAGTCATTGCATCCCATAAAAATACTAAAATTATTGTGAGCAAATGAAGGAAAGTATTTGAGTAATTGTTTGGAAACTGGTATATAAAAATGAAAAACTTATATTTTGTTATCTAATGTTTTTTGGATTCAGAGTAATGAGACAAAGACCAATTTTATGGTGAAGTTTTTTGCAATTTCAAAATTGATCTGTTTTTGTCAAGTTTTGCTTAGAGAAAAAGTAAAATATCTAGTAAAATTACAGAATTAAAACATTTGTTAACTGATTATTTTAACATTTCAAGTATGAATCTTGTTTGTATCTCTTACTATTTACTTTGCCTTTTTATTTGTGGAAATATTGCAAAATTAGTTTCTGTGCTCACTTCCTTTCAATATTTAAATCACTCACTTTTGATTTTTACAGTGTTTCTAAATGTATGCATGTAATATGTTAATGTAATTAGTATGTCTAGTTGAAAACCCTGGTAATGTTATTCAGTGGATTAAATATATTTTAAAAAATATTTCTTCTGGCTTTCCTTGCCAATAGCACTCTCACAAACGTTGTGAATGTTGCTAAAACTTGCCGAACTTTATTCTATAAAAAGTGTGGCGAACACCAACCCCACAAAGTGACACAATAGAAGAAGGGCAAGGAATTTTTGTATGTGCAAGGAAAGTGGCCTTATGGCAAGAAGCAGAGTGGTTATGGTGGGTGGACTAAGACGATTTCTACAAAAAGGCTAAAATTACAAAGATTGCCTTGAAGCTTGAATGCATTGAGCCCAACTGCAGATCTGAGAGAAAGCTTGCTATTAAGAGATGCAAGCATTTTGAACCGGGAGGAGATAAGAACAAAAAAGGGCCGGGCCAAGCTTCATATTTTGTTTTATTATGAAGATGATAAAATCTTGAGGATATATTCACTACAAAAAGTTTCTTTTGTATTTTAAATGTCATAACATTAAGTCTGTCTAGCATAAATAAAATTTGTAATTTTATTTGTTGATTTACTGTTTGAAGCAAAAATTAATTTATAATATGGCTATATAAGATGATAGTATTTAAAGTTTTCTATTTCAAGACTTCTGTCTTTTAGAGGTACTTTTTTCAAGTCAAATGATTTTTTCTCAAAATAGTTACAAAGCTGAGAACTTTGCTTAACTTTTAGTCAAATGTGTACATCTGCCTTTAAATGCTGATTACTGTATATTTTAGTTGGCTTTTATTTGGGATCTGTTTACTTAAAAAGTATATTAAAACTGTAGTCAAATATAAATATCTCAGTTATTGGGCTTCTTTAATGTTTTCTGCTTGTACGGCTTCCATTGATATTTTTGAATATTTTAGAAATCAGAATAAAAATTAAGAATTGTATCTAAGGAGATTTTATAGTTTGTAACTTAACTTTCAGTAACTGAAAAATAAAATTTGACCATTCTTTTTAATATTCCGATTAGTTGAGCTTTTATATATTTGTTATGGTGAACAACTCTAAATGTACTTTTTGGAGAGTTCATATATAGATATAGTTTAAGGTTCTGTCCTGTGAAATTACAGGATGAACGATTTTGAGTATTGGAGAATATAGGAACGATATTTAATTTCTTAAAACAGTCTGACACAGGTCTTAGATACGAAATTCTTTAGATGATTTAATTGTTTCTGAGAATCCTGAAAGTGCTTGAAATAGACCAAGGGGAATATGTAAATTTGGAGCCATGTATTCTTAATTGACTTTAGAAGGCGATTAACTTAAATAGAAAGCTGGAACTTTATATGGATACAAGAGAAGGTAAAGATAATAAAAATAGCAAGAACATATCAGTAGAGTAGGGAGAACTTGATATAGATCAGGTAAAGGATAACTCATAATTTAAAGCAGGATTCTTTAAAGTTAGAGCACACAGGATGATCCACTGAGATAAGGAGAAAAGAGCCTAGAACTTCTATAAGTTATCTAAAAATAAGAAATGTGACACTTTACTAGTCCCCAGCTGTGACAGCCACTAAAAACTGAATGTCGCAGTTTAAGAACCAAGGCCTTCAGATTGTTTAGAGAAGTATTAACCAAGATCTTAGAAATAATGAAACATATTATGAAGCAGTCAAGTCATTGGACTCATTAAAATTGTTAATATTTTAAAAAGTCATGGCTCAAAGGCTTTTGTTTGTTAAATAAGTATTTTAAAATAATGCTTATTTTCATTTCTTCTAAACTTTGTTTTTGTGGATTTCATAATTATATAATTTAATAGTGTAGTATATATAATTTATAAATAAATATACATATAATAGAGGTGTGTGTTCAGATTTTTTACTGATGTGAGAGGGGTTTATAATAAAAATTTGGAGATTTCATTTAGAAGATAAAGTATGATGTAAAATTTGATGAAGATGGAAGAAACTTTTGAAGTATTTTGGAAAAATGAAGGATGATTGTTTCACCTTCAGACTGTTCTTTTTTCAAATATTTTATTGAAAGTTTTTTAATTTAAAAGAGAATTCCAATTTATAATGGGAAGTAGTACCAATATTTCAATTAAGTTTACTGAATAATTCATTCTCTCACTGTTTTCAAGTCTACTTTGTAAGCCAAATGATGATGAAAAGTGAATGAAACAATAGAATTAGAATAGTAATACCAAATTGTGAAAGCCAGATGAAATTCTTTGCTGTTTGGAGAGAATTTGCCTTTACCAGTAGAATTTTTAAATGACTTAAGAAAATATAGTCAGGAAAATAAATAAAGAGCAAATACTTGGAAATAATTCATTTGTAAATAAGAATGTGATTGAACCATGGGTTATTTAGGAAAGAAAAACAGCTAGAGATGTAGAAAGGGATATTTGAATATTTTGTCAGCATTATAGACTTTCAGTATGGGAGAGGGAGAGAATACCAAGTTATTAGTCAATTTGGAGATTACTTTTAAGGGATAGGAAATGAAGGTTTCTCAGGCAGCAGGTAGAAGGGAATATTTTTTGAGGATCGAAAGAGGCTTATGGGACAACGATACTTTATTATGTGTTAATATTGTGTTTACTGCATTACAAGACACTTAATGACACCAACCTAATCCTATTGAGGTGGGTGATGGGACTCCCATTTTAAGAGAAGAAAAGTTCAAAGAGCCTTGGTAATTTACTTGCCCAGCATCAGGCATCTGGTAAATGTAGAACCCAGAATTTGAACCTAGTTATATTTAACTCTATTAGGCTGAACAAATTTCATTGAGTGCTTATTGTGGTGCCAAGCATGATGCTTAGGCCTTGAGAGATCAGAGTTGAATCATACATGGTTCCTACCCTCAGTATAGTATTGTAAGTGAATAAGGGTAATTTTTAGTAAGGCTTGGGGACCCAGACAAAGACCACTTACCCAATCTGAGAGTTTAGGGCTGTTTTCTGGAGGACATAGTACTTTAGCTGAATCTCAACGGAGGAATAAGAGTTAATTGCAAAAAGTTGACAGGGAAGGTTGTTGCAGCCAGGGGAAACCTTATGTGTAATGGCATCCAGGCATATAGTAGTATGATTTATGCTGATGAACCAACTTCTGTCTAGGTCTTAAAGGATGAGGTGGGTAGAGAACAGCAGAAGAACCTAGGTCTTTCCTTTTGTACCTCTTTGACTCTCTGGACAAATATCAGAAGCTGGTTAAAACATTTGTGGATAAAATTTTAGACTTTTCAGTATGCTTTTATTTTCTTTTTCTAGGATCAGTTCGACAGCTTAGACAAGCATACCCAATGGGGAATTGACTTCTTGGAAAGATATGCCAAATTTGTTAAAGAGAGGATAGAAATTGAACAGAACTATGCGAAACAATTGAGGTAAGTTAAATTTTTTTTCAATTCTCAGAAGTGAAATTACATGAATAATAAATTGGATGTTAGATAAATGTGCTATACCAGAGGCTAAATTCTGTTTTTCATCAGAATTAGATTGAATTATGTAACTAGCTTGTTTTAATGATTGATTTAATTAAATCGTTGCTTGGTACCTCAGGGAATATTGGCTAACTAGATTATGATAGCTTTCATTCCAGAAAGATAATCAAAACCCTAGAATCAGAAAGCAAAATTGCAGGCAAAAGAAATAACCTGGATAGAAATTCTGTACTTCATGTTTTTTATTTGCTTTACTTATCTTCCCAAAACATTGAAGATTTCTTCAGTTTCTGAGACTTGGAAATTGAGTATGCTGTGCTGAGTTTCTTTCTGTTAAAAATCATGTATATTATTGATGAAAGTAATTTTTGGAAAATGTGTTAGAAGGTAAAAGTTTTAAAGGGATGGTTTTAGTCTTAAAATAAACGGAATTGATCTGAAGATTTTGTTCAAGCAGAAAATCATTGTGAGACCACAACTTGACAAGTAGTTTTGTTGAAATTATTCAATAAAAATGATACTTGGAGTCCAAAGACTAGATACTAATATAAAATTCTAACAGTAGGGGTTAGGATTCTTCATATTGCACATGTCGGAAAATCCAACCTGAACAGGCACATATAACTAAAAAGTCTAGACATAATTTGATTCTGGAGCCAAATGTGTCCAGCTATACATTTCTGGGCTCTGTTTTCCCTTGTTGCCATTATCATCAGGTTTCATTCAGTACCATCCTTTCTGTTCCCCCTTAGCTCTAGATTTTGTATTTTCATACCCTCACATCCTGGGGAAGAATGATGATCTTCTCTGTTATGCATTTGGGGGAGGTGAGAGGAAAGGAAAAGGGGAAGGAAGGAAATAAAGGAAGGGAGAGGAAGGGGATAGAGGGAAAGCAGGGTGCCTGCTTGTACCAGCTTTCTTTCTCCAGCAATTCCAGCACAGGTCTCCTTTTGTCATGACCAAGATGAGAAAATGAGAATGACTTATATAGCTAATGATGGGGGAGGGATAGTTACACAAAAAAATTAAGGTAGTGGCTCACAGAAGGAAGGGAGTATTTGAGTTGCTAAACCACATGTGTCCATTCAGTTTAATATTGGAAGTCCTAGTGAGAGCAATCAGACAAGAGAAAGAAATAAAAGTCATCCAAATAGGGAAAGAAATCAAATTCTCACTTTTTGCAGATGACATGATTCTCTCTATAAAAAACCATAAAGACTCCACTAAAGCACTTTTAGAAATAATAAAAAAATACAGTAAAGTTTCAAGATAAAAAAAATCAGTGCTCAAAAATCCATAACATTTTTTATTCTAATAATGAATTTTCAGAAAGATAAATGAAAGAAGATAATTCCTTTTGCAATTGCAACAAAAAGAATAAAATCTCTAGGAATAAACCTAACGAAATACGTGAAGGACCTATACACTGAAAACTATAAGACACTGTTATAAGAAATTGAAGAAGATAGAAAGAAATTGAAAGACCCTGAATAACCAGAGCAATTCTGGTGGGGGGCATGGCGGCGGGGGGGAATGTCTGGAGGTATCACTGTGTTTGACTTCAAATTATACTACAAAGTGACAATAATCAAAACAGCATGGTATTGGCAGAAAAACACAGACTTGAGAGTCCAGAAGTAAATTCCCGTATATATGGACACATAATTTTCAACAAAGGAGTCAGAATCATACAATGGAGAAAGGAAAGCCTCTTCAGTAAATGATGCTGTGATAACTGGAAAGCCACATGCAAAAGAATGAAACTAGACTGTTGTCTGTCACCATACCCCAAAATTAAAATGGATCAAGGACTTAAATATAAGACCTAAAAATAAATTGCATAGAAGAAAATGTAGATACTAAATTCATGGACCTTGGATTTAGAGAGGATTATATGAATTTAACCTCAAAGGCAAGGGAAATAAAAGCAAGAATAAATGAATGGAACTATAACTAAAGTGCTATCAACAAGGCAAAGAGGCAGCCATCCAAATGGGAGAATATATTTGCAAACAACACCTCTGGCAAGGACCTAATATCCAAAGCATACAACTCAACAGTAAAAAAAAAAAGTCCAGTTAAAAACTGGTCAGAAGACCTGAACAGACAGTTCTCCGAAGAAGATATACAGATGGCCAATAGACACATGAAAAGATGCTCAACTTCACTAGCTATTAGGGAAATACAAATTAGAACCACAATGTGATACCATCTCTCACCTGTTAGAATGGCTATCATCAAGTAATAACAAGTGTTGGAGAAGTTGTGGGGAAAAAGGATCACTTATACACTGCTGGTGAGAATATAAATTGGTAGCAGCCACTATGGAAAGCAGTGTGGAGGTTCCGCAAAAAACTAAGAATTGAATTACCATATGATCCAGCAATTCCTCTTCTGAGTATTTATTCAAAAAATCTGGAAACATTTATCCACAAAGATACATGCACCCCAGTGTTCATAGCTGCAGTATTCACAGTGGCCAGGACATGGAAGGAACCAAAGTGTTCTAGAATAGATGATTGGATAAAGAATCTGGTACATACATACAATGGAATATTACTCAGCCATAATAAGAGATAAAATGCTGCCATTTTCAATAACATGGATAGATCTTGAGATAATCATGCTAAGCGAAATAAGTCAAACAAAAAATTGAAAACCACATTATGTCATTCACATGTAGGATATAAAACTGAACAAACAGACATGACAGACAGAGACTCATGGACATGGACAGTGGATTAGTGGTTACCAGAGGGAAGCGGGTCTGGGGTGAGGTAGAGGTAAAAGGGGTCAAATATTTGGTGACAGAAGGAAATCTTAATTGGGTGGTGAAAACACAATGCAGTATATATACGGCTTACTGTTGAATGATACAGTGGAAACTTATTTGATTTTGTTAATTAGTGTCACCCCAGTACTTTTTAATTAAAACAAAAACCACAAGTGTCCACTATAGTAGTAGTGGTTTATGTAATCAACTGGGTATAGGGATGGAATTAGACATGTATGATGGATAGATTATAATAATTTTGTAATGATGCACATGCTGTTATGACATTTACTGAGATTAGTGACATCATACAAATTTCCTGATTCATTTGCTTCCTCTGGTTTTTTTAAACAAAGTATTTTCCATTTGAGAATATAAACAGAACCTATTAGTATATTAGTAATAATAGTGATATTTCACCTGTTTGAAAGTTAATAATCTGGGAGCTTTACTCCTCAAGAAGCATTAAGGACCTCTGAGAATTTAAAATAGCAATCAAAATTGTATTCACATGTGAGTAATGAAAACTTTCCTCATTTAATTTTTAATTTGATCTCAATTCTAGCATAGTAAGTTCTCTGGTTTCCAAGTTTTCTATTAGAAGTGAGGAGAAGAAGTACTATAAGTGATACAGTAATGGCAGTGTGAAATGACAATAAAGGAAAAGATGGAAATGTTACAAAAAACAGATAAAATAGTTTCCAGCCTGAAAGTACCTTTTAGTAAGGAAATGTTGAAAAAATACTGTGGAATATGCTGTTCAAATAAGTCAGGTGTACCAGCATATTTAAACTTAAAAGGCTATTTAGTCTGTTAGTATAAAAAGCAAGTTGCAGAACTGAATGTACTGCAAGATCTCCCTCTTGTTTACTCTAGTTTGTGCATACAGTTATGTGTAAAATTTGTATGCTGAAGAGATCTAGAAGGATACACCCCAAATTATTTTATAGTGGTTACCTCCTGGGGAATAGGAGTGGGGAATAATGGTAAGGGAAGAAACTTTTTTTAACTTATATTTTGGAGTTGTTGAAGTCTTTTCAAAAATTGTGTTATTTTATAGTTGAAAACACTATTCTTAAGCAAAGAAGATAGTTTACTTCAAAAAATAATCTTAAAACAAATTATAAAATAAAAATTAGTAATTTATAAGGTAATACTTCTACAGTCTGGAATATTTAACTGCCCATAATAACTCAGACCTGAAGGGTTTCAGGATTGCCAAAGTTTTGCCAGAATAATAGGACACTAATCAAACAACAGACTTGTTTACCTTTCTGTTTTGTGACTAATAATAATCATTATAATTTCCACTTACTTGCAAAGAGATTTGAACATCACTTTGCTAAAGCAAAGGTGACTAGAACTCACAATTACATGATATGAAAAATATTATTTTGTAGTGAGAGTTTATTATGTACAGATGCTCTAAATCAATGATTTGCATCTTTTTTTTTTTCTGTTCCATCACACTAAAGAAATTTGACACATTTTCATCCTAACAATGGCTCTCATTTGCAGTGATTTTCAACACGAGCAGGAGTATTAGACTTCCAATAAGGACTAGTTGGGAAGAGGTATCTTGAAACCACCTCCTCCCTCTCATCCCTCTACATTAAGATATGCTGCTTTGGATGAAAACATAGTAAATGATTTTATTATCAGCTGCTCTTTATAGTATCTGTTTTATTCAAAGGGAAGAGGTTCCTTTTGTTTAATTCATCTTCTTTAAGGGAAAAGTTCTTTTGGTTAGCTCCCTCCTGTTTATGCTACTGCAGAGGACAATTTTTTTTATTGTTGGAAGCTATTTTCCCTCCTAAATAACTATATTCAGAATGTTAAACTTTGTATTTTAAATATATTGGAAGATTAATATTTCTCAACTTTTGATATTCCCAGTATATTTTCTTTCTCTTCTGTTTGTCTGTTTTGATGGCTTTGGTTTAATTTTGATTTTTGATATTGGTCAATTTTTGGTAGTGATTTGGGGATGGTAATAAATAGAAAATAAAGCAACTGATCATGTATAGAGACATAGTTAGAGACAATTGAATAATGTCCATTTTGATTGATGGTAAACAGTGACTTCAAATAACTTGATAGAGTGTCTTTTTCGTTTGTAGACACAAAGTTGAAATCAGTCATTTTTTTATGTCTTATGTTCTTTTAATAAATTTATACTGCTGTATTTGTATTAAAAAGATTAACTAAAATTTCTATGTAAAAAAAATGTTCTGTATCCATGATACGTGTATCATTTTATTTTTTCTAGTAAAAATAATTATAGCATTAGTTTTATCATAGTGACTACTGTCTGAAATTGTATTACCCTACTTCCACCATTTCATTTTGGTTCTCATGTTGCAAGATAAATAGATTGGATGATAGAAGCCTAAAAGCTACTCTTATCTTAACCAGAGCAGAAATCTCCCCAAATTCTTTTTGGTCTTATGTTCATTTCTGTGCCCTTGCCAAGCCTGGCAACATAGCTGGTACCTCTAGAGCTGAGTAAATATATTGTTGAATGAGTAAATAATTGAGTGATCTGTGTTTCAGTTTAGTTTAGAAATTAGGATCTCTGACCGTATGCTGAACCTTTGACCAAGCACTGCTTTCTGTCGGTACTAGCATTTGTGTCATATACAATTGACCCTCAAATTGCAATGGTATACTCATATGCAGATATTTTTCATTTGAACCCCACAATTCAAACCCCCATTGTTCAAGGGTCAAATTGTACCTCATTATGATGAGGCTGTTGTTCTACTAAGAGCTGTACCAAATATTTAGAGTAGTCTTGGATATACAATAATCCAAATAATACCAGTCTCTGTTTTCTGTTTAGCATAAACTTTCTTATGCTGTTTTACTATAATTTTGTTTCTGTATCACTCAGTTTAGTCTTAGAAGAACCCAAGGAGTTCACCTTTGTACTGACTTTCTGAAATTGGAGATACTTTTGTTCTTTGGTCAGCCATGGTTTAACTCTCAACTACTTTGGATACTGAGTTTTTGTTCATTTGCTAAGTGCAGTAAACTCTAATAGTGGCATCTGGATACAAGCAGGAGAAACTGTTTCCCACATTTTGCAGTTTAGATTAATTTTCATCTTAGAATTGGATTCTATGGAAACTCTTTCATCCCTGTCAGTCCCTGTTATGTTGTTACTGAGCCTGTCTGGGTACAAATCTGGGTGTCCAAATCAGGTGATTTATTGGCTAAATAATTTTTGCCTCTTAATTCTAGAATATAATCTTTCTACCAAAATGTAAACTCCATAGAGGGAAGAGATTTTTGTTTGTTCTGTGCACGGCTTATTCCTAGCTTCTGGAACAGTGCCTGGCACAGAGCAAGCACTTTTTTGTTTGTTTGTTTTGTATTTTATGTAGCATATAAAGTGTCAGTCCTTTTCTGAGTGCTTTTATACTTATTAATGCATTTCATTTTCATAAAAACCCAATGAGTTGTCAGTATTTTATATATTAGGAAACTGACTGACAAAGAAGTTAAAGTGCTAGCTGGATTCAAATCTGACTGCAGAGTCTTGGCTCTTGGTATTACATTATGCTACCTATCAGCATAGGGAAAATGAATAATTCTCTATTGAGGAGGACTTTTTTCTATCACTAGTGCCTAGTACCACAGACACAACTTTGGGTCTCTAAAACATTTTACTACAGGAAATAATAAATTATATAAAAACTACATAACATGCTCTTTAACACATCTGTTTACAATGTAACAATTATAGCAGTTTGATTAAAATATAAATTAAATTTTGTGCTTCATGAATTTAGGTCTAGTATGTTTTTCCATAAAGATAAAAACAGGTACAAAAAAGGTTAATACTTTAGAAGTTTTTCTTTTTAAAAAGATGTTTATCTCATTAGAGAAGGTAAAAAGACCCTTTTAAGAAGCCGTTTATATTCATTTCCTTCTTAAGAGACATTAAGATGGTTTCTGGGTGTTTGTAAAAATTCTTTTAGAAAGTGTTCGTTTTTTAATTTTGGAAATTTAAGATTAATATTTTTACTCTTATTATTTCTATAAACTGTTATAAATTGGAGTTAGGGATAGTGTAATGTTATTTTAGTTCCCTCTGATTCTTGCCTTTAATATTCGTCTTAACTCTTATTAGCTATTTTCTCCTGATGATGTATCAGGAGAGGCAACATCATGGCAATTAGAGAACCTTTCTTAATGTCACATAACTATATTTTCATGATATGTTTGGATTGGACTTCATATATATCAGAATATTTTAGCTGTTTGTTTTTTGATCATTGGCATTCTTCTATTCCTGTGCTTTTTGTGTGCTATAGAGCTCTATTTTTATTTCATTCTTTAACACCTAAAAAGATGCACCCACCCACCCCAACTTAATTATCCAGTCCACTACATGTATACAATATAGGCAAATCAAGCAGATTTGGCTGCTTATTTGAATCGAGGACTATGAAGATATTATAATGTTCTTTCCAGAATCTAATATTCAGAAGGAAAACAGAAGTCATCAATTTGCAGAGCAGAATTTGTTTTCTATCTTGAAAATACCTGCAAATACTTCTCTGAAAGAGCTGCAGTTGCCTAGAAACTACAATGTTATGCTTGTCACATTCTAAATAGCAATGAATTGTTGGAAGATTCTTTGTGTATAGACCTCAAAGCTGATACTTACATGCATTATTCTATTTACATTTTACGTACAGTGTATCTTTAACATGTTAAAGATAAAGCAAAACTAGGAACTTGCATTTAAAAAATGAGAATAGATATTAACTTTGTTTACCTTCATGTTCATTGAAGCTTGTTTGGTTTTATTCTAGGTCCCTCAGGCATAAATAAATACTTAAGTCTTCTTATTCTTATTATCTATTTCAGCATCTGCCACTGGTAGAGGTATAAAAATTGAGAATGAAGCATATTTCTTTAAAAAAGAAACATAATATTCAGAATTGGTTCTAATATTACTTGTAGTAATCCCTTTTTTTACATTGTGATAAAATGTACCTAACATTAAATTTACCTAGGATAATTTTTAAGTGTACATTTCAGCAATGTTAAGTATATTCATACTGTTATGCAACCAACTCCAGAATTTATCTTGAAAAACTAAAACTCTAACAGTCCTCATTTCCCCCTTCCTCCAGCCCCAGACAGTTCTACTTGGTTTCTGTTAGTTTTGCTACTGTAGATAACTCATAAATGAAATCATACAGTATTTTTGTGTGTGTGTGATTAGCTATTTCACTTAGCATAATGTTGTAAGTGTTCATCCATGTTGGGACATATGTCAGAATATCTTTTTTAAGGCTGAATATTCCATTGTATCTATATACCACATTTTGTTTATCCATTTATCTGTTGATGGGCATTTGGGTTGTTTCTGCTTTTTGGCTATTGTGAATAATGATATACTGTGAATATGGATGTACAAATATCTGAGATCCTACTTTCAATCCTTCTGGATATATACCTAGAAGAAGAATTGCTTGATCAAATGGTAATTCTATATTTAATTTTTTTAACTGCCATACAGTTTTCTGCAGTCGTTGACACTCTCACCAGCAATGTACAAGGATTTCAGTTTTTCTACATGCCTGCTAACACTTTTTATTTTCTGTTTTTTTTTTTAATTTTTATTTTTTATAGGAGCCATTTTAACTGGGTGTAAGAGATCTCATTGTGGGTCTGATTTGCATTTCCCTAATGATTAGTGATAGTAAACATTTTTTCATATGCTTGCTGACCATTTGTTTATCTTTGGAGAAATGCTATTAAGTTCTTTGCCCATTTTTAAATAGGATTATTATTATCTTTTTTTTTTGTTATTGAAGTTTAAGTGCTTTTTATATATTTGGATTTTAACCCCTTACCAGGTATGTGATTTGCAAATTCTTCTTGCACTCCATATCTTGCCTTTTTATTATTGATTGTGGACTGTGCTGCACAGCCTTTTTGAATCTTAATGTCCAATTTATCTGTTCTTTGTTTTGTTGCCTATGCTTTTAGTGTCATGTCTAAGAAATTGCCAAATCCAATGTCATGAAGTTTTTTCCTATGCTTTCTTTGAAGCATTTTATAGTATGAGCTCTTAATTTAGATTTTTAATCCATTTTGAGTTAATGTATTATTATTATTATTATTATTATTATTATTATTATTGACATTGGTTAATGAAAGCCAGTGTTGCAGGTGTACAATTCAACAGTAAGGTACACACACACACACACATTGTGTTGTGTGTTCACTGCCCATAGTTAGATTTCTTTCTGTCCCCACATATTTGACCGCTTTTATCCTATCTACTCCCCCTCACTCCTCCTCTACCCTCTGGTAACCACTAGTCTATTGTCCGTGTCCATGCGTTTCTGTTTGTTTCTCTTGTTTGCTTGTTGCTTTTAGGTTTATATCCCATATATAAATGATATCATGTGGTTTTCAACTTTTTCTGTCTGGCTTATTTTGCTTAGCATGGTTTTCTTGAGGTCCATCCATGTTTTCGCAAATGGCAGTATATTCATCTCTTTTTATGGCTGAGTAATATTCCATTGTATATATGTACCACAGCTTCATCCAGTCATCTATCGTAGGACACTTCAGTTGCTTGCATGTCCTCGCCACTGTGAATAATGTTGTCATGAACATCCATGTGCAAATATCTTTTCATATATGTATTTTCAAGTCTTTGGGGTAAATACTAAGGGGGATTGCTGGATCATACACTAGATCAATTCTTAGTTTTTTGAGGAACCTCCATACCATTTTCCAGAGTGGCAGTACCAATTTGCAATCCCACCAGCAGTGTATGAGGGTTCTTTCTCTCTGCACTCTCTTCAACACTTGTTATTACTTGTCCTATTGATAACAGCTATTCCAACAGGTGTGAGATGGTATCATTTTGAGTTAATCTTTGAATGTGGTATAAGGCAAAGAAGCTTTATTCTTTTGTATGTGGATATCTTTTACATTTTTCTCTGTATGAAAAAAGATTCATGGCTGTAAGTGATGAAAAACCCAGTTTGAGTAGTTTAAATATAATGGGGGAATTCATTGATAAGAGAAGTTTATTTATTGATTATTTTTATGAATTTGAATTTTTTTAGTTCAAGAAGTTGAATAGTCAAGCTGCTAGAAGATCTGGGATGCAGCTAGGGGAAAAATAGTATTTGAAACATAGCCAGAGCCCTTCGTTGTCATGGTCTTTTTCTTTTTTCTTTCTTCCATTTTTGGCTTCTTCTGGTGGGTTTGTTTATTTATTTATTTTTTCCCAGTGTATATTGGCTTTCTTTGTATGGCAGAAAACACAGTCACCAACAGTGGTAATTTTAGGTCATAGATTCAGCTCTCATTGGCTTCAAATCTGTATCTGGTCCAAAGACTTAAAAATTCCAGGAAGATAACTCTTTGGCCCAGATAGATATAGTTTTCTATCTCTGGATCAGTTTACTGAAGCCCACAAATAGGGCCATTTGTATTTGTCTAGCAATTTCTTTCTTTTTTCAATTTGAAACAGGCACTGTTTAATAACTAACCAGACTACAAAAATAACTATCTTAGTTCATCCTTCTAATAAACCTTTTGATCTGGTCTTCCCTGTTGCCAGTGTCTCTACCTTCTACAAAATGGGTAGTCTTCCTTCATTCCATCTCATGGAGAAGGCAACTTAAAGGGCTATAGGAAGTTGTTTGCTTCTTAGAAGCGTTTTCCAACAGTGTAGATATCATGATTCAGATCCTCCATGCAGATGATGCCATATTTACCAAGAGAACTGGCAATCAGTGTGTTATGTCAGAGCAATTCGCTTTTTATTGATTTTGCCATAACCATGCTTGTAGATCAGTTCATTGACTGACTTCAGGTTTCAGTACGACCATGCAACGTATAGCTTCCCAAGCGTCAGCATGTTAAATTGAAGCTTTGTTGAGCTTAATAAAGGTGCCATTAAAGGTCTGGCAAAGGTGAAGGAGCTACAGCACCTTTTGGACCTTGGAGCTCACACCATTGATGCCTATGATCCTGATGACAAATGCCAGTTTGGGTTCTGCAGGTACATAGAAGTTGCCAGCTTTTCTTGCCATCCTAGCCATCTGAATCTTACTTCTGTACATCTGCCTTTGTTCTTTGTGATAGTGCTTAGCTTTTTCATAGATAAGCTTCCTCCTTAATCTGGCAGTTTCTAAGCATATTAACTGTTAGAGGTAAGGCAGTTAAGAAAAGGGATACTAGTCAGTCTCAGATATCTTAACACTACCCTTTTGCCAGAAGAAATAGTATAATTTGTGTCATATGTTATTGATAAATATATCAATCACTTGTGAAACAGTAATTAGAACTCATATCCTCTCAAATGTTTAATTTTTTTTGAGATATCTTATACTCTGTAATTTAATTGTAAAAATGTAGTTTAAATTCTTGGGAATATTTTATAATTTTTACTCTAACCAAAAATAAATGTAAACATGACAAAACTAGAATGGATAAAAATTAAAATCATTAATTTAAATGTAAATTAAGTAGTATGATATATTTAATATCACACTTATAACTAGTACATATATATATATATATATAGATAGATAGATATAGATAGATGGATAGACTGCTGTAATCTTTGGAGAAGTTCATTAAATTTAGAAGCCTTCTCAGACCACTGAAGGAACATGTTAATTCCTCTCTAGAGTGCATGATACTAAGGTACTGAGAAGACATGTATGAAATACACCCATCAAAATAAAGTACCACCATATCTGTGACATCTATTAAAATGTCTATAATATGTATTGCATATTGGATAAAACTTTGTGTTTCAATTAATTCCTGATTTATAACACACTGTTTAAAAACGTCGTGTCTATAAACTGCTATCATAATTGGTTACTTGGAGAATCTCTGGACTTAAAATAGAAGAAAAGCATAGCCTAGGGGAACTAAGGGCACATTTCTTGAGAGAGATGAATTGCCTAACATATTTTTAGTTTAGGAATAACTGAATGCTTTACACTTACATATTTAAGACAAGCCAGTCTGAGATTTATTTGACCTAATACGCATATTATGTTAAAAATGCAAAGCAGGGATTTGTGAGACTTATTAACCATTCAAACCTTTGTATGAATTTTTGCTAACTAAGACTATTTTTCTTAGATGGCTGGACTAAGATCAGCTGCTTTGAGAGGATAAATTCTTTTTGTATGTTGTTATCATTAATTAAAAATAAAAACAACCTACAAAAACAGCATACAATCATTGTAGCACATTTAAATTTGAATCCCTTCCCATATCCTCTCCCTAGAAATGTGTATTATTAATACTTTGTTGCGTCTTCTTTCAGAACATGATTTGGTGGAATACAATAACATTTTGGACCATGCTGTAGTTTTTCTAGTGATGGGGTTGGCTTGGATGGCGTCTTTTAGTGGCTTGTATATGGTTTCTGAGGGCTCTGGAAACTTGGGTTTAGGAAGAGTTGCTTATAGATGGGCGACTTTTACACAAAGGAGAGGCAAGAATCATTTTAAAAATTGCTGAGGACTAATCTTACATGCTTAAAAGTAAAGGTAAATTACTTTCTTTTTCTTCTCTCCCTCTTGTGATATACGTTCTTCCTTTCAGAAGCTAGAGTTGAAATAAGTGGTGTTTATACCATGTTTAAGCTATTATAACTTTTGGTTAACCTCTCTGGTAGTCATAATTCTTTCAAGTGTCAGAAGCCCCACTCAGATTGGTTTAAGCAAAGAAAGACATTTATTGGCTTGTGTGAAAAGTTCAGAGATCCAGGTACTCAGAAAAGTGTTACGAATTTCTCTTCTCTCGATTTTGCTTTCCTCTCAGTTCAATTCCTGAGTAGGCATTTTCCACATGGTGGCTCTAGGTTTATGACCTAGCAGTTTAATTCATTAGGAAGAGGACATGTCTTCCCAAGAATTATAACACATATTTTAGACTTTCATTGGCCTCGAATAATGGACCTGGATCAAATACATATTTCTGGACCTTTATATGTGGCCAACTCCACTCACAACTACATAGATATGACAGTGGAAGAGCTGCAGTTTAGGAGATAGTAGGCTGTACTAGAAAAATACTCCCAGGTCTCAGGGGGCTTTATACAGCAAATGCTTTGTTTACCTCTAATCTTGTTTCTTGCGCATGCAAAGTCAGCTACAAGTCCAGACGATGACTCTCTAGAGTAGCCCATGTGGTAACTCAAGAATCCAAAATATTTCCATCTTTACCTCAACATGAAGCCTCTACAGTTCAGCAGAGAATGAGGGAACTCAGTTAAACATAAGCTCTAAATGCTTCAAAAGGTAGTTAACACAGCCCATTTTACAGAATTAGCCATATGGTCCTGCCTAACTGCAGAGGGCTGGGAAATCTGCAAAATAACATGATTTTTCTGATAAGCAGAAATGTGTCTGCCAAAAGCTGTTACAAAAGAAAGGAAGGGAGGTATGCAGATGGATAAAACAGCAAATGTCCACTATAGCCTGGAACTCTGAACTATGCTTTAAATTGTTGATATACAGAAATACGTTCAGAGTTTGAAGCTGCTTGCTCTTTGAAATGTCTTTTTTGTTTTTGTTTTTATTTAAAATGCATGAATTCATGCATGAAAACCATTGATTTTAAAGTGCTTTCTGTAATACAACCAACTTATAGTTTGGAGACTGGTTATTATAACCATGTTGCTGATAAGTTAATCAGTTATAATTGCTAAATTCTGCTATTTTTGTTACCAGTTTTATTTATATATATCTTTGATAAGCTGACTATTTATGCCTTCTTAGAACATAAAAGTAAAAATTACTTGTCATCAGCGATATGCTTTCTTGGGTTTTCTGAGTTATCTATCCTAGGGGTTGGCAAACTCTTTTTAATGTAGTGTCAGATAAATATTTTTGGCCTTTTGGGCCATATGTCACAAATACTCAACTCTGCTGTTGTTCATCTCTGTTGTTATAGTGCAAAACCGGCCATAGACAATCCATAGATGAATGGTGTGGCATGTTCCCATAAAACTTTATTTACAAAAATAGGCCTCTAGGTAGGCCATAGTTTGTTTTCCTCTAATCTACCTGGCTGCTCATTTTTATTCTTCATAAGTAGCTCTTCTTTCTTCCCTATTAAATGTGTAAACCTAGATTATCTTTAGCCTGCCTTCTCATTTCACACTTCTTGGGTAGCCTCATTCACATTTATTATTTTAACTATCTCAGGTGTTGAAACCAGGGTTTAGGTAGGTTTTGGCTTTGTCCTTTACTAGCTGTTTTACTGTGGATAAGTTACTTAATGTGTCTGTGTCCTGTAAAATAGGGTTAATAATATCTGCTTGCAAGTTCATTGTAAGCATAAGATTACATATAAAGTGCTTAGCATAGAGACTGGCAATTAATATATGGTTGACAAATGGTAGCGTCAACCAAATGTCATTGTTACCTATTCAGTGCCAGTAGAAGTCCCTGATTTGGGATATGGTGAAGCGGGAGAGAGACTTTATTCTGTGTCAACTCAGTTGTGAAACAGCTGTGGAAAAGCTCAGATGAGGCAGCCCTGGTATTAAGCTCTGCTCCACTCTGGTGAGATTGCTCCAAAGTTGTTGCTTCAGCTGGAGGAAACACAGTCTTCACTGGAAACTGAAAGGGGAGCTGACTTATATAGAGAGCATCTCTGTTCCTGGTCCACCTTTATGCAAATGAAGACTCCAAATCCTCACATTTTGGCTCAAAAAGCACTGCCCTAATTGGTTGGAATGGAACCATTCTGATTGGTTGGTGAAGATGTGCTAATGAAGATATAGCTATACAGCTTCAACTGGACAGGGAAAGGCTCAGTCTTCTTGGAACACCTTTATAAGGGTTGGCTCAGATTACAGGAGCACAGTGCAGACAGGCAATTCAGTGCAGGCTTCTCCCCGAAGCATGGCTTCCGTGATAGCAATGTCCTCTAGGCTCTGTTTTTAAATTTGAGACCAGTCAGCCACCGGGAGCATTTCTTAACAGGTACATTCATTCTGAGTTAACAGTCACTTTTTAATTTTGTAATTGTTGACTGGGCTCCCACATCTGTATCTTGATATCTTGATCCCAGCAGTTTCTTTTTAATTCCAGTTTTTGCTACACTTCTCTATTGAATATTTTTATGTAGCTGTTCTATATTGTCAGTTAAGGAGCATTTAGCTTCAAATATGAATCCTCTCACATAACAAAAAGTTTGGAAACAGGATTCTAGAGCTTAGTGATTGTCGGGGCATTCTTGTAAACTTCTTAGTCTTCCCATTCATGATTGGAAGATGTTTCATTAGCTTTATTCATCCTGTCCTCATCTGTATTCAAAACAATAAAAAAAAATGTGAAGAAGGGGCTGCTTCTAGTGTAATATTTTTTCTCTTTTTATTATAAAAATTGTCACCAAACATTTTAAGAGTTAATTAGAAAATAGAATCTATATGACTTGAATACTGTAAGGTGGGAGAAGCTTGATAAAATATAGAATGATTGCCAAATTTTTGTGAATGTGAGGGTAATGTTTACTTGAATATGCTGTATATGTGCAATTCTGGAAAACTGTTAGAAAGGCAGGGGTAATTTTTCTTTATTTCCTCTTTGTCCCCAATGCAAGTGTGTTTACTTCTTTTAAGCAGGAAAAAAAAGATCACCTCTTATTTGATAGTATAATCAACAAAATTGTTATGATTACATTCATATAAACATAACATTTTCATAGGTATCAGTATTTTAAGAAAATATAAGTAATGGTCATATGTTAATGACCATAGATGATCATGTTGCTGTCTTATTTTATATCGTTAAATTAATGAATTAATTAAATTGGAAATAGAATATTTCGTTTTCAACAACAGCATTTTAAATAATTTTTTACAAATCTTTTTTTTTTGTAGAAATCTGGTTAAGAAGTACTGTCCCAAACGTTCCTCCAAAGATGAAGAGCCAAGGTACAGTAAATATACTATTAACTTTTCTTAAAGATTTTTTAAAAGTTTATTTTAATAAAAAATCAGTGTTTATGAAAGAGGGAACTGCTATTATAAGAATGAATACTTTATTATTCTAATTCAAAAAAAGTTTTCTAGAGTAGTTGAATTGTGAGTTTCCAAGTAAGATGTGAATTAGGACTCCACTTGAGTATTTTAGTTTCTAGAACAAAGAGTATTTTTTTCATACTTTAGTTTGTAGTTGTCAGCTTGTTATGTTTTTGCTTTTAGTCTCATATGTAGTAAAATGATTTGGCTGGCTGGTTTAAAGGGATAATGAAAAGAAAGGTAGTTTTAGAATCTTGAATGTGTGAAAAGTTAGGACTTGCCTGTGAACTTTATGGCAGAAACAAAGAGAGACTAGACTTAAAAACAAACCACTTTGTGTATAATTGTCAGTTGTTAGCATTCTCAGATTTAGTGTTAATGCAGTCCTGAGTTGTCCACCTTCAATTGTATGTGTTCTGGCAGTATAGTAATTCAAAGTAGATCTGTACATTTTAATACAGTGATTCTCTTTGTTTCTCTCCTTCCCTCCACACACATTTTTTTACCCTTATTTTTGCTCCTTCTTACCCCCATTTGGTGCCCACCATAATGGTACTTCACTTCCATTCAGGATGTGGGCAGGCATACAGGCAGCTGTGTCCAGAGCTGATAGCAAAGTTGTTCTGTAGATCAGCCATCGAAATGCATTTGAGTGGTATGATTGGCAGGTTCTGTCCTCGAGAACAAGCACATCATCTCTGCAACAGGTTCAGCTGGCAAGCCTAGGAATCCAACCAAGTCCATTCCCAAGCTCAGGCCAGTCAGTTGGCAACTTAAGAGATTCCAGTATGCCAAAAGAGCCTGCAGGTAGTATTCTTATTATTTTTTGACCCCAAATATCCCTTTGTTTATAAATTAAGACTACTTGAAGATACACAAACATGTACAACTTAAACTTAATACAGGATTCTTTTCATAGAAGGTTAATTTAGAGCTTAGTAGCTAAGATTTAGGTTGCATAAGTTAAAATTTGTCAAGTGTCAGGCTCAATTCATACCTCACAGAGAACATTTTAAATGAAAATAAAAATAAACTTCACCTTTTTTTTAATGTTTTTGTCAGGTTTACCTCGTGTATAGCCTTTTTTAACATCCTTAATGAGTTAAATGACTATGCAGGACAACGAGAAGTAGTAGCAGAAGAAATGGCACACAGAGTTTATGGTGAATTAATGAGATATGCCCATGATCTGAAAACTGAAAGAAAAATGGTAATTATCATTTTCATCTAGTTATAATAGTATATGAAATATTTTCCAAATAAATTGCTTTGCTCTTTAAAATAATATATATTCAGAAAAAAACTGGTTTTCTATTTCATTAAATTTCTTCTAGCAAAAATTATCTCAAGATATTCTTGCTAATTAGTGATCCTTTTGGATTTAAGACTAAGGTTTGGTTTGATTTAAAGTTTGTAATTTATAGCCCATAGGTTAAATGTAGCCTACTCCCTGAATTTGTTTCCTAGTTCCCATGAGTTAAGAATGGTTTTCAAATTTTTAGATAGTAGAGAAGAAAAATCAAAAGAATAATATTTTATAACATGTGAAATGTGAATTTCAAATTTCAGCAACTATAAAGTTTTTTTTTTTGGAAAAGGCCCACACCTATTCACTTATATTTTGCCTGTGGCTGCTTTTGCATTGTATCAGTGGAGTTGAATAGTTGAATATTTGTAACAGAGACCATGTGGCTTGTAAAGCCTAAAATACTTATCCTATATAGAAAACACTTGTCAAATCCTATTCAAGATAGTCATGTATATTCTTAGAGATTATATGTGTCCTAAATGTTATATTTAAAGTATTCAAATAATATATATTTAAAATGCATTTTAGAATTTTGCTTTACTAATACTCTCTTCCTAAGTTTTGATAACGTTACATAATTAGTACCTGGAAAAAATAAAGTGAAAAATCTTTTTGAGATTTTATTTAGTATTTAGATGTAATTTTTGTTTCGTTTGTTTGTTTTGGTTGTTATGATCTATAGCACCTTCAGGAGGGTCGAAAAGCTCAACAGTACCTTGACATGTGCTGGAAACAGATGGATAATGTGAGTTATTGTGTTGCAAAGTTAACATAAAATGTTGTAGACTTGTTGAGCCCTCAATTCTCTTATGCTTCACATCTATTTGAGTTTAATATTTTTCAGTGTATTATTCATAATTTGACATTAGTATAAATAGGGAATGAGATCATTTTGCCATTTTTTTCTATATAATTGTCTACTTATGCCAACTCTGTAATATTCAGATAATTGTAAAAATTTATATTCTTTTTGATTTTGTAGTAGTTACTGTAAAATATTGATAGAGGATAGAAATGATAGAGAAATGGTGATACATCTTAGAAGACCATTTGAGACTGAGAGGACGTAGATTCTAGTTCTGTGTTTTACTTAGTACCTGATTTTTGTTGACTTCATTTTAGTATATGAAAAATGAAGAATGGACTATATTATATGAAATGTTTCTTCTAGTTCAGTGACTCTTTAATAACGTAAATGTGCCTAGTGGTGGGCTACCATCCCATTGTAGAAAATAAAATGCTTCATAGGGAGGGAAAATTATAAAAGCATAATAACTATTTAAAAACTTTCCAAGAGTACTTGTAGTGTGTGTGTGTGTTTAATGTTCTAGCATACAGTCATTCAAAAAAAACAAGAGTTTACATGGAACATTGTTGTCTCCTTTACTTAAAATGCTCTTCCAAATACTCTTCTGCAGTATAAAATTAATTGTCTTTTTGTACCCTCAGATTAGCAAACGGTTTACTCTTTACCTGCGTATTTTTATAATGGACACTGTATTCCTTGAAAATTATGCTGGAGGGAGTTTTTTATGTTAATTAATTTGGTTTGTGGTTGGAAAAAGGGCTTTTAAGTTTGAGGTTAAAAATAACTCATGCATATATGTGCATTGTTTTGAGCCTTTTTCCTTCCTTTTAAAAAATTTATGCGATAAAATTTTTAAATTTCTAAAAATTTCTATGTAACTATCATTGGTGTAAGATTCTAATTGCCAGTGCTGATTGAGAATTCTTAGACATTAATTAATAGTCTGTTTTTGTTTTTGTTTTGATCTTCTTTTTAATTGGGTTTAATAAGACTTTTAGGGAGTGTTTACATTTATTAAATTTTAAATTTCCTTAACTAACATCCTTAGTATCTGCCACTTGATAAGTGTGTGTATGCATGCACACACGTGCATGTTTTCATTTGTATAAAATAATAGACTCCTACACTTACGAGTTATTGGTTCCTTTAAAAACTGGTGTTGGCTCATATCAGTTCTGTTAATGTGCTGACTTGCATTTAGAACAATTGGCAGTTATTAAGCAGAAGTTACAGGGGTTATAAGAAAGAAGCATCAGAAAATGTAGGAGAGATTTCTTTAAGGCATTAACAATACCATGAAATAGAAGTGAGTTCTCAGTTTATGTTTATTGAAGGTATCTTTAACATGTACTGGGTCCTGGAGGTACAATTTCTGTGTATTATGTAGAAATAAGTGCAGGATCCTGTTTCATAGTTCTGTCTCTTTCTTACTATTTGATTAGGAAAATGAAATTGTGAAATTTCTTACATGTTTAAAATACTTGAGAGGAGATTTAAATAACTGGGAGAGACAAGTTAAATTTGTGACAGTGTTGAAATTGGAAAAAAAATTTAAACAACAGCCATTAATCTCAGGATAAACAAAACAGGTAGTACTAATGTTTTAGATAAAGGCAGAAAACCTTGAAGGAATGATTGGAAATTAAGAAGATAGAAATATCAAAGATGCCTGATCTATCAGTTTAGGCAGTTCTAAGTAACAGATTATACAAGTTTATAAGAGTTCCAGAGTTGTCACCAAGGCTGCCTCTCCTTTCTTTCTACTTTGCATTTTGACCATGTTGGCTTTCTTCCTCAGGCTTGTCTTCTATGGTCAACAGTTAACTTAAGTAGCCATGTACCACATTCAGCTGCGTGCAAAAGCATGATAAAGGGAACGTACCTCTTCCAACTGTTCTTTTTTTATCAGGGAAGGAAAACTTTCCCAGAAAACCCCCCAGCAGACTTCCTCATGGGTGCCTTTGACAGGAATAGATTATTCAGCTATGCCCCAGCTGTGGGGAGGCTGGTAAAGCAAGCATCAGTTACTTTTAGCCTCTGTACTGGGAGGTGGGCTTTTATTAGAAAGGATGGGAGCGTAGAAGTGACATTGATTAGTCTGCCATACAAAGAATAAAGTATGGAGACTGTTTTCTGGGTTGTATGCCTATATTGTGTAAAGATATATCTTTCAGTGAAGTTTTTTTAGTGTTATGGTACTAGTGATTCTTCTGCTGTTGCCAGGAAATTATTAGGTAGTTTTTTCACAAATAATAAAATACTGACTATAAAAATACTTTAGTATATAAATAGCTTCAGATTGCACCAGAATTAGTAGGCTGTAGGTACTAAATTTGAAAACACAACTCTGAATTGAGTTTCAGAGAATTTAATGTGGAAATTTAATCTTGTCACAGGAAAGTGGCATTCTGTATATTCATATATATTGATGTGCTTTGAATAAATTATATCTCATTTCATGGCTCCTGCTAATCAAAATAATTCATTCAAGGAGTTTTATAAAGTTTCTGAGCATCTTTATGTGAATTCAGGTATGTCTGGTTTTATGTATATAGTAAACTAAGCTAACTCAGAAGCCTTTTGACTACAAAAGCTGGATTTATTTAAAATGTTTTGTATTGTATTTTAAGATCTTAGCAGAACCTCTATCTTATCTTGAACCTCTAACTGCTACAAACTAAGGGAAAAGTAAAAGCCAGAGCAATAGGTGTATGAGGTGATACTGTGGCATTTGAAAAATGGGGGCATAGGTGTTAGGGATGGTAGTTTATTGGACCTTGCTAAGGACTCAGATTTTAACATTTACACAGGAATAGAGAGAGTAGATTTTAGCTCTGTATATTGTGGAGAGTTGGCACTGAAACTCCTGTGTAACATTTGACACTTTGAAGAATTAAACCATTAGTGAAAAGTGGACTATAATAATTCTGCTCATAGGCCAAAGGGAGACATCAGAGAAACTTGTCTGAAGGTCAAAGGAGGGCAGGTATCCTGTGAGAAATTCAAACCTTTTGACCTTGTAGTGGAGGTTTGGAATCCAGATTTGCACTGTCTGTATAGTTTTGTAGTTCCTAAGATGAGAAATTGACATTATAAGTGGTTCTCATAAGGGGCTTAGGTAAATAGAAAATGTTGACATCTTTTGCATTCTTCTAAGCAATTCACAGAATATAGGTAGCAAGTCATATATTTTCCAGGAAGGAATTGGAACAGTCTCCTCTGGGGGATCTAACCAGCTCGAGAGGAAAGAATTATAGATATCGATATGAGGGTTTCTCCCAGAAAGCTGCCTGGGCATATAACCCTAGAGGAAGAGACCATGATCCACAAACCCCACCTTTGATGGCAAAGAGATTTTCAGCCATGGTGACTTAAAGAGCTTTCAGTTGGCTTTTTAAATAAGAGAATGTAGGCAAAGATCCCCAAACATTTAAAGAAGACTGCTAATGTAAATACCAAAGACTAAAACTAATATGCAGATAAAAAATCAACTTTGAAACAGTGACTATGAAAGAGAATGGGAATTAAAAAGCAAAAATAAATATGCAAAATATTCAAAACTATTATTAATATTCCCAAACAGAATAGAGATGATATTACATTCATGAAATAGGAACAAGATACTATTAAAAAAAGGAATATATAAAGAAAATAACTTTATGAAAAACTCAATGGAAACAATGTAATTGAAGAAATCTCAGAAAGTAGAGCAAAATGACAGAGATTGAAAATATGAGAGAAAATATAAGAAAATTAAGAGGGCTCATCCTTTAGGGTTCATTTTAAAAATAAGCAACATGTTTAAAAAGAGAAAATATAGATAAAACCAATTCCAGAAAATTTCCCCAGAACAGAAACACATGAGTTTCCAGATGAAAAGAATTTTTCAGATTCCTAGCACAGTGGACTCACGGCAAGACAAAACTGCATGAAATTTTAGAACAGTTATGAGAGAGAGAAGATCCTACCAGCCTCCAGAGAGGAAAACCAAAACAAAATAAATGTGTTTTATGCAAAGGATAAGGAAACTAGAAGACAGTGGAGTAGTACTTTTACATTTTTGAAGGAAGATAATTTCCTATTAAAGCGTTTAATAATACCCAGCCAAATTTTATCAGTTAAAAGTGATGGCAAAGACATTTTCAGCCATAGTGACTTAAAAAAACTATTTCCCACAGACCTTCTTTTAGGAAACTACTGCTGAGTATGTTTCAGCAAAATAAAGATATGAACCAGAAAAGGGGAAAGCTTAGAATTTGGAAATAGGAGATTTGAATCAAGGGAGAGGTGAAAGGAATCCCCAGGATAATGGTGAAGGGAAATCACAAGGTAACAGCTGTGTGGTAGGCCTAGTTTGGTAACTAGTTCTGACAAGTTACCTTGGGATTTCCCTTCACCATTATGGAGATAATGGGAGAGATTTCATCAAGAAAATAATAGAATTTTGAATGTGTTTGAGTTAACTGAGGAGAGATTTAAAGAACTTTGGAAACTTTAAAATTGAATTAGAGAAAAGTGTGTTGAAAACAAAACAAATTAAAAAAAAAAAAAAGATGACATTAGCTCCAGGATACAAAAGTATGCAGGAAAAGAAATAGGCTATATATTAATATGGCTCCGTCGTAAATAGTTTATACAAAGTCATAGTAGTTTAAATAAGTAAAAAAAGTTTAAAAAGTTTGGGTTCTGGGCTGCTGGTATTCCTGGGATACCTGGAATAAGCAACATAAAGCCACTTTGGAGGGGCATTTTCACATCCCAAGCTACATTGGGATCCCACCAAAAAAATTAAGCAAATGCTGAAACCAACTAGCTTATCAAATAAACATAACAAAATAAGTAAAAAACACCAAACAAACCCCAAAAGTCCTGCTGAAGATGAGCTTAAAAAATTATAAAATACATGTGACTTTTTTCCTTACTGAGAAGAGATGAGATACATAATAAACATTAACTCAGTCATCCCTGTAATTTTTTTTTCTTCACAGTCTATAATGTCTGATATCTAAGGCACCTGGAATGATTGTAATAGTAAAATTTCTTATTAAGAAAAGCTTTACTTTTAATGTGCAATTCTACACAGTACACAGTGGCAATGTTTTAAAGTTTTTTTTTAATGAGATAAATCTAATTTTATTTCTCATTGTGATATTTTAACAGAGTAAAAAGAAATTTGAAAGAGAATGTAGGGAGGCAGAAAAGGCACAACAGAGTTATGAAAGATTGGATAATGATACTAATGCAACCAAGGCAGATGTTGAAAAGGTAAGAAATAATTCAAACTGACTTTGGTATCAAAATATTATTACTTGCATATGGAAAGTAGTTGTAATATTTGTATTTCCAAGAGATACACTGTATCTAAATCTAAAATATACAAATTTTTGCATGCTTTACCTTATACATATTGATCTGAGAAAGTAATTAATATATGTTAATTTACTTACTGTTATGTTTTGATTTCATTCAGAATGCATAGGAAAGACCTAGTTGCTGTTGAGAATGAGCTTCTGTCCTATTGCAAAACAGGATATAAAGGCTAAGTTGTGTTGATGGAGTATTCAAATTGCGGTTGAGTATGCTTCCCCAACTTACAGAAGGAAAATATGATAAAACTGTCAGATGTCATATTCGCTGTTTGTTCATTTATTCATTAATTTTGGAAAACTGAACCCTCTCATCACTTATTAACAGATTTTGGGCCAGATATTTTACAAGATAACACTTGGTAGGATCACCCCTATAACTTAGGCTGCTGTTTAATTAGCTTTTCCTTCTGCCCTGCTATATGCTCTTTATCTTGGAACATTCGATAATGTGGTACCGCTGAAATGTTGGATTTTTGAAATATAGGTGACGCTTACTCTGCATTTTTGTATATGCAAAGGCCCATCATTAGTGTATTTTCTCCTTAGGATTTTTAGTTCTCTGTAGGATCAGAACAAGAAAATGTAAGAAGGAAGAGAAGAATACAGTTGACCAACTTGCAGTTGGGAAGCCAACTTCCACACAGTCAGAAGTCTGCATATAATTTTTGTCTTCCCCAAAATTTAACTACTAATAGCCTGCTGTTGACTGGAAGCTTACTGATAACATAAATTGTTGATTTTTTGTATGTTCTTTATGCCAATAAAGTAAGTTAGAGAAAAGGAAATGTGAAAGAAATCATTAGGAAAATACACTTACAGTATTTATTGGAAAAAAAAAATCACAGATAAGTGCACCTGTGTTGTTCAAGGGATGACTGTAATTTATTTTCTGTCTTCCATTTCTTTACATTAGAAACAATAGTAACCCTAAAATCATTTAAATTTCACGTTACAATTACAGCTCTTCTGGTATAACTTGTAATGTTTATATATTGTCTACCCTATTTTTAGTGACTTATGCCTCTATATGGTCTTCAGATAGTCTGTTCTTTTTTTTAATGAACTTTAACATTTCTATATACTGACTCCATTTTTGTGTCCAGTTTTAAGTTTTTTTTGAGGTAATCAGAAAAATATTAAATTTGTTTTTTTATAATAGCTTTTTAGATATTTATAGCATATTATATACTCCTAGATGAAATATTGTGTTTCTTCAACTATTCCACATAGGAAATAGCTTCAAGTTATCTTTCATTATGACTATTTGCTTTCGATGCCCTTTAATTCATAAATATCCCACTTAGACAATGTTAGCTCAAGTTGGATATAATTCATGTATGATCTCATCAATCCTAAATATGATTACCTCTTTTGTTTTGAATACTATATTTATGATAGTTATAGCCTAAATGTATATTAATGTTTTGGCCAACCACATTATTTGGATTGACTCCTATTGAGTTTACAGTTAAATGAAATCCCATGTCTTACCATATATGTTGTGGTATGAGAATGTGTGTCTGAGACAGAATTTGTACTGTTATTTTAAATACATATGTATACCTGTATCAGTTATTAGATTTAATCTTACTGTTAAGATCGTTGGATCCTGAGTTTGGTCATCTATATTAATTTCCTTCCAAATATGTTAACATACACATAATGTGTTATTACTTGATGAAAATGTGGACCACAGTGAGGATCAAAACAAGAAAACAGCACTATTTTGTACATGGGAAGCTCCTTGCTGGTTGCCTTGGTTCCTAAAGAACTCCTTGACTTATCAAACATTGGATACAAAATTTATGTTCTAGACATAGTTTATTACTAGGCAAGTTAAGGAACTTCTAGCTGGACTTTTATTTAACTTGGTTTTTCACTTTGTCTACAGAGGTTTCTTTAGAAACTAGTCAGACATCTTGAAATCTAGATATAATGCCTTACTTATAGTCAGTGTAACCTAACTTGTTACACTAATTTTAATATTTACAGCTTTCTTTTTATGTTTGTTTGTTTGCAATCCTGTTAGAAGAGAATTAGGGAGACTTTGAAGATTTGCTTTTAGGAATGGGAGAGTAGAGGAATTCTGTTGTAAGTAAGTAGGGAGGAAAGGGAAAATAGTTTCAAGCAACTACTGATAAAAGCTTAAAAAAGATGAAGAGGGAGCAGGTCAGTTACTAATTTTTCCTAAAGAAATGGAAGGCAGTTGCACAACTGTGAATATACATATTATTGAACTATACACTTAAAAATGATTAACATGATACATTTTGTGTTATATGTTACATGTATATATTGCCACAACTAAAAATATTTTAAATTTAATACATTATTTAAAGAAAGTAAAGGAAGGTAGTAAATGTGAAGCCCAGAATATGCCAGGGGAGGCGTCCATTATTTTAGCTTCTAGCTTTATACTCCTATATAACATGCTAGAACCTTTACCCCAGACTTTGAGAATCATAGCCAGTGACTTGGAACAATTCTGTCAGGAGTTTCTCCTGACAGAATCATTGTAGATAGAGAATCATTTGGAATCCTCTATTTCATCATAGTTTATAGGAGGAGGGAGAAAAGGGGAAGGAGTGAGTGAATGTGTATTTAGGGTCCCAGGTTAGAACTTCAAATGTATTTTTCTATAGAAGTACTTGGGGCTATGGTGTTTAGTTTCTATAGTGTTTATTGTAAGCTTCAAGTACACTGGATTTTTGTGGGCTTATGTGAGATCTTGGCTTCTATGTATTTTCATAGGGCATGTTCCTGAATTCAGAGGAACTAATCAGTGGACCTACTGTTAGAAGATCAGGAACATTTGTAGAACCTGGAATTAGAATAATGAAGTGTATTCACAATGCACTTTACAATTTTCAGAGCACTCTCAGATAACTTGATTTATTTTTTGGAACACTGAAAAAATTGAGCTCAATTTTTATTTATTTATTTTTCCTGTTACTTTAGAACAATTGAGAAATTTTTTAGATTCCCCTCCAATAAATCTAAAATTAACGATTTGTTTGTATGCTAATATCATTTACCAATGTAGATATACTAATATGACTCATTTAAAAAGCATTTCCACAAGAGCATGAAATGAACAGAATTGTATTCTAAATAAGCATTACTTAAAGTACCTGTGGTTTGTATAGAGATAAAAATCATTGCAGTAGGCCGCCACACACATGATGCCAACAACTAGCAGGGTGATGCAGATGCTAGTGATGGTCAGCACCCTATTCTGGTAGAGCTCCTCTGCTACTGGAAAGGGATGAGAGCAGATGTCACCAAAGGCCCCTTCGACTTATCAGGACTTACCGCTGAGTAGTTGGCATGCTGCATAGCATTGTCCATGTGCATAAGAAAATAAATGCATGACAATTTATTACTTTTCGTGGATTTGCTTAACATACAGCAAATAATAATAATTGGCAAATTATAATTGACAATAAACATTGACTATAAAATTTAAAAAATCACATTTTTATCTTTATTTGATTGTACAGTAGTTCTAAGTTGGATATAAGTGTATAACACTTAAAGAAGTATTTTACTAACTTTTTAAGTGTAAAATATTTCTGATGTTGATTAAAAGTTTACTGTTTCAAGGAACAGTTCTTTTCTGAAATTGCAGATCTCAAAATAAATTAATTTGATAAGGAGAAACTTTATTTGTATGGACTGTTGTGGGGTGAGGGAGGACTATTGTAATAAGAAAAAGGGAATATTGCAATTCTAGCCATAAGATCTACATACATATCCTTAAATTTTAGATGATATCAATAGTTAGAAAATATCTAATTTTAGTATAACTTTTAGAAGAGTGACTCAGCTATGATTTTGTTTTTCTTTTGTTGATAATGATTTGGACCAATTTGCCTCTAGGCTAAACAGCAGTTGAATCTGCGTACTCATATGGCTGATGAAAATAAAAATGAATATGCTGCACAATTACAAAATTTTAATGGAGAACAACACAAACATTTCTACATAGTGATTCCTCAGATTTACAAGGTAAATTTAAATATATAAAATTAATCTAGTTTTAGAGTTGGAAGAACTACTCTTTAAATGTAAAACTTAAATTTCGGGTATCAGTCAGAGTGTTTCTAGATTCACTAGTCATCAAGATTAGTGATAAGGAATTTCTTTGATTATAGATTTAAAAACTAAATTTTTCCTAACTTTGAAATCACATATTTTCCTACAGATTTATTATTAGTGTAAAAAATAGTCCAGTATTTATGACATATTCTAGATAAGTTTTAATGCTGTATCATTAATTATTATGACATAGAGGGAAGTTCGTTGAAATTATATATTGCAATAGGCTCACCTAGAATTAGGATGTAGCTTTTTGACTCTGTACCAGAATCGTTGGCATTAGTCCAAGTGTTATATATAAATCTTATAAGATGTATTTGCTCTCCCAGTTTTTTCCTCCTTGTCTTTCTAGCTGCCAAATGATAAATGTAATCCAGGGTATGAGCTTTCTTTTAAATCCCATCCGTCATCAGGTAAAGGCCCCAGTATTTTCATGAAGGTTATATTATGTTACTGCCTGTTGTAGAAAGAAGAGAAATTAGAGAAAAGATATTTAGTGAAACGGTGTTGAAAGAAATAGTATTTGGGAGAACAGAACAGATCTGGAAAGAGTGTCAACTCCAAAATACTTTTTTTTCTTTGTAAGGCAAGTTAGTACAAAGGAAGCATAGTGAGAAATGGTGGACTAAAGTAGATATAGGATTCTGGTCATTTAATCCAGGGTGTCTACTAGACTGTCACTTCTCACTCTGTTGCTTTTCTGGACTTACTAGCTAAAACTTTGTATTTTTGGGAGACCTTAACTTGGAGATCAGCTATTTTTTTTGTGTTCTGGGACTTGCTCCTTTTCTTTGGGTCTTGCTATGGAGCAAGACCCGTTTTGTCATTGTGTGATGCTAGGAACAGTTCTTTTCTAAAATTGCAGGTCTCAAATTCCTAGGCTTCAAGAAATAATTAAAGATGAAAAAGTGGTTTGAAAGCTATTGGAGTTTGGGCATTTGAGCAGTGTAGCTGCTTCCTAAGAGAAAAAAAAATATCAAGTGTTGGCAAATAGCAAGTGTCAAAGGCGTTTTTAAGTTATTTGGCTTTCTATGTGTCCCAGCATACTTCTTAATGGCATATGCCAATGAATTTTTGAATTGTGGGGACTCCATATATGTTATCACTTTGACCTCAGAGTGACTACAGTCTGAGCTATAGACTTTGTTAGGTCTGGATACCCGTTGGTGTGCAATCTACTATGGATTCGTAGTTCAGCCAGATCTTCCCAGAGTATTCTGAGCTAATTAAATGGGCTTAGAAGTCTCAGACTTGTTTATGTTATATGTTAATTGCTTAAAAAGGAAAAAAAAATCAAAATTTTATCTTCAAATAGAATTTTGAATATTAATAGAATAGAATATTAATAGCAACAACTGCTCTGGCTGAAGAATGAAAGGTGGAGGTGGTATGAGGCAGGGAGTGGGAGCCTATATGAGTCCCTTTAGAAGGTTTGAAAACTAATGTTAACCTGGTTTTTTTCTTTTGTTATTTAATAGGCCTGTAAGTATTATAAGTCTATAGCACTTGTTAAAAGGTTTTAATAATAGTGTAACTATTATTAGGGTAGAACTTGAACTTTTTTTTTTTTGGTTGGGGGAGGTTGCTTCAGAATGAAAAAATTGCTTTTTTTAAAAAATTTCTAATTAGCAACTACAAGAAATGGATGAACGAAGGACTATTAAACTCAGTGAGTGTTACAGAGGATTTGCAGACTCAGAACGCAAAGTTATTCCTATCATTTCAAAATGTTTGGAAGGAATGATTCTTGCAGCAAAATCAGTTGATGAAAGAAGAGTAAGTACTATATAATTATATTTGAATAAATGTATTTGGTTCAGATGTGCAGTTTAAGTTAGTGAAATGATTTTAGAAAAGGGGTTAAGTAAACGATGAGTAGTTGATTCTAAATTATATTCTATAAAAGAAAATCTGGTAATAGATTGGACTCCTTTGGACTCTGATGATCATGCTGAATATTAAATTCTAATTGTTTAAAAGAAAAGAGTTCTAACCCTTTCCTCACCCCACCCTAATTTTTCAGTCTACTCCAAGAATATAACTAACCTGTGACCTTTATGTTACAAACTCTATTATTTTGTTACTCTAAAGTTTAGGGAAGGAAATGGTCAGATCTAGAGTTCTAAGAGTTGCTTTTAACACAAGAGTTGGCACTTGAACTGGAAAGCATGGATAATATATGGAATGAGAAAGAGGAAGGAGGATGGCATAATGAGTAGAAGGAACAACACAGCCTTGTTCCCTTTGAGGAAATATCTCTAATCACATATCTTGATTAAGGTCTAACAATCTTGTACCTGGTCATTGCTCAGTAAGTGTTGATTGAGTGACCAAAAAGGATACTTGGCAGAAACTAAAGATATGAGGGAAGAGCAAGAGAAGAGAACTAGTGTGTGGGGAGTGTCAAATAATGTACCACATATTTTAGTATTCACAGACAGTTGATATTATATTAGTGAGGATTCTTCCTATAACAAATACAATTCTGACTTAAATTTTAAAAAGAAAAGAGGATTTGAGGTTCTTTAACTGGGAACTCAAAGGTACATTTGTATTTTGGTATGGCTGGGTCCAAAGTTACAAACATAGCTAGGTTCCTCCTCCTCTCTCACTTGTCTTACCCTTTAGCAAATGATTGGTAGGGGTGGCAGTGAAAAAAGCAAGGTATCACTTAATGATGACTTTTGACTACATTTCAGGCAAAATGTACTGTTAGGGAATATAAGAGGAAAGGTGGTTAGAGGTGGGGATGAGTTTATAGGGATGATGAGTATGAAAGTTTTGTTTGAAAGTAATGAGTTTAAGGTGTCATTGGATATTCAGATAGAGTATATATGTCCAAAAATACTATATAATACTTATGTGAGTTTTAAAGTTTCAGGTAAATTTCTTGAACTTTATATTTTCAGAGTTGCTTTTTTCACTCAGTACTTTTTGTGAGATCTTTCCCCATTGCTCCATTAATATTCCCAAGTATGTATTTAATATATTTCATTTATCCTTTTCCCATTGGGTGAGTAAAAGACTCTCTACTTGTCTCTTAACTCTTTTATGATTAGCTTTCCTTTCATCTGTTCCAAAGGTATCAACTCTTTGTAGACATTCTGTAAAACAAAAAGCCTTTTTCCTTTGAAACTTATTAGCATTTCTAGTTGAGTATAACGTCTTTCTATATTCCTTTTCTCAGTCAGACCTTTCTTATCTGCCAACTAGTCCTCCGATGAATTTCAGTGGGTTAAAGCAATGGAGTAAAAACGTTCATGAATATTACAAATTAATAAAGGGGTAATTTGTAAATTAGTGTTTTTTTTTCTATTGGGATTAAAAAAGGGATTTTTACAAAGTCACAGGAAGAAATTATTCATTTTAACCCTTACATGAGTACTGTGCTATATTCTTTAAATTTTTATTTGTTTTCTTTTACTGATTGAAATTTTAAAAGTTAATGTGGTATTATAAGCAGATGGAATGGTTTTTAAAACATATTTCTTGTGTATAGGACTCTCAAATGGTAGTAGATTCCTTCAAGTCTGGATTCGAGCCTCCAGGAGACTTTCCATTTGAAGATTACAGTCAGCATATTTATAGAACAGTTTCTGATGGGACTATCAGTGCATCCAAACAGGAAAGTGGGAAGGTGGATGCCAAAACCACAGTAGGAAAGGCCAAGGGCAAGTTGTGGCTCTTTGGAAAGAAACCAAAGGTAAGAGGAATAAAATTCCTGTGTGCCAATAATTTGTTTTAGTTTGTTATTTAAATTGGTATAAGTATTGAATGGATAATGTTTATTATTAGAGGGTATTTTGATTTGAATGATTGAACTTTTCACTTTTAGAAACATAGAGTTTTATACCTTAATAGCAAAAATTACTACTAGATTTAACATTTGACCATTCCTTAATAATGAATAGAATAAGTTGTTAATAATTCTTAAATTATATGCTTTTAAAATTTCATTTGTATATAGTTTCAGTCAGAATTTCTAAGGAAACATCATGATCTAACTATATGACTGTCAGAATTGCAATTCTCAGAATGAATGATTGGCCACAGCAATAATAAATGTCAAATTAGGTCTTATAGATTATACTAATGAAGTTATTTTTATCCATATGAATATTTAATGGGAAGGGCTCAGTGTTTGTGGTTATTTGAAGTTTTAAAAATTTCTAGTTTTCTAAGAAAATCTCACTCTTAACTTCTTGTTGGAACCTACCTTTTGATGTGCTGTTTATTTTAGATAAATCTAGCTTACCAGATGAGCAGATGGAATAAATGAGTGCTTAATTAATCTTATCAATTTGGTGGCTTATAATAGTATATCAGTAGGAAAATAGATAAGAATTTTTAATCTGATGTGCTATATTAAAGCACACATGACCTTTTTAATTAATTTTTCTGATCTTGACATGAATGTAGGTAAAACTTATCTCAAATTATAATATACCTATGAATATGTTTAAAAACACAATTATAGTTAACTCAAGCTTTATTCATGCTTTTAATAATATTGTCCAGTCAAGAAGCTGAGAGATGAGACTTTTTAAAGGTCAGATCAGAGTAACTAGGAGAGCTTAGAAAAACAAGGTAATTTTTAAATACTGATTGGAAAAAAGAGAAAACAAAAACGAGGTGCAATAAAAATAAAATAGAAACAGTCTGAGAGGAAAACCACAAATGTAATGAAATTTTTTGTCTATTTGTGGTAATCAGTTTTAATAATTTATTTTCATAGACATTACCTATTTAGATAACTGTAGCTGCTGCCTTTATCTCTTGACAGGTAAAGATTAGGTATAACTAGGTGGTGCTATTTAATATTCTAGAAACGAGGAGAGAAATCAGAAGGTCATACTGCTCTCTAACATTATAATTTGTGTACTCTATATTTCTGATCTGTCAGTTTGTAAAAATTATCAAGTGATGAAATGGTACATTATTAAAAGTAAGTTTGAGTTTTTAGAATGAGTGTTGGCAAAACTATGTTAACTTTCTTATATTTTTATAGATAATTTTATTTGAAATATATTTTGTGAAAAGTATGTTGCCAAAAATAGAAATTTCATTTAGGAAAAAAACTATGCACATTTGGCTTATTGATTCCTTTCTTTATTTCCATATTAGCCACAGTCCCCACCCTTAACCCCTACTAGTTTATTCACATCCAGTACTCCTAATGGGTCCCAGTTTCTCACATTCTCCATTGAGCCTGTGCATTATTGTATGAATGAAATAAAAACAGGGAAGCCCAGAATTCCTTCTTTCAGAAGCCTCAAAAGAGGGGTAAGTTTAAAAATGGGTTAAAATGCATGATGGCCTATTGTGTGTGTAGTGTGGCTTTTAATACTCTCCACCCTCATTATAAGGCTCTCCTATAAATAAGTAGTTTAAAAACACCACAGAATTAAGTATAGCTGCCCTCAAGTTAAAATCAACTCCTCTTTATAACATTTGAAATGCTCAACCATAAAAGAATGGTATTATAAAGAGGGTGCTGGGTACAATCATATTAGCTATTTTTTTTTGTTTGTGAAATCATGTCCACCATTGTCTTGTAATGTATTTACATTTTTAAGACTTTCAGTAATTTGTCACTGGAGTTACTCATGTAATTGCCACTGATGATGACTTCTGCCAGTTTATAAAGTATTTTGTTGACAAAAAATTAAGTTTAATTTTAATTGCCCTACTTTTAGAAGCATAAAGCACAGTTTTCAATAATTAAATACAAAATTAAAGATAGGCATATTAAATATCAAGATTGTAGATCAAACTAATAACAGATGATAGTTTGTAAATTGTAAAGCCTATTAAAATACTAGATATTATTGAGTAATATTTACATGGAATTGGTTTTCTGGACTTAATAAAAGTATTTTTACCTTTTTTAAATTTACTTATAACTAAAGATACTCTGCATATGAAAAAATCTAGAATACTAAAAAGCAAATATTAACCTTAGCAACATCTGTTATACTACTGATGTTAGCATTATTTCATTATCTTAATGAGGCTAATTTTTCTTGTTTATGTTTGGTTTTAAGAGAGTGTTTGTAATAGTCATAGCTCATAATTTAGATACATTTATGGGATTTGTTTGAACATAGGAAAAGCATAGGTGTGATAACCCATGGGTAAGAACTCAAAATCTGTGTCATATGAGGTCTAATCATTAACAGTAATATACATAATTGGGTTCCCTCTTGCTGGTGTGCTCTCTTTTCCATCCCTCCTTCTTCTCTGCCTTTCTTCCTTCTTTATCTTTCATTTCTTTCTTCTCTTCCCTTTTCTGCTTAGCCTATTTTTCTTTCTTTTTGTAGCCCTTCCTATCTTCAAATTACTTTAATTGAGTTTCTCTTTTGGCCACATAGAATGATATATGTTAATTCAGAGCAAGATTACATTATTATCTGTGTTCCCAGTAAAACAATATTATACACTTAACTGAATCATGTCAGTAGTGTAGCAGAAATGTCTTAGTGTATTCTGTCTCTTTTTGGACTCCCTTTTTTCTATAATGATATGAACTTCTTTTGCATCTAACTTACCTACTTCTGTATGTAGATAATATTATACATGACATTTTGAAAAGTCCCTGTGAATAAGTATGCGTTATACTTATGGACAATAAGTAATAGGCAATAGAAATCATACTTTAGGTTTCTGTTACTTGAATTCGAGGGTAAAATTAATTCCCATCTTTGTATGATGATTAAAAGTACATTAAATATTATGTTGTTAAATAAATCATGAGAAATTACTATTAATCATATTTTTGTAACCATTTATATATCTATGCGTTGAGTCTACTGGGCCCAGTTATAATATTCTACACAATATATTTGTAAAGATATGAAGTAAATGTAATTCTATAAAAAATGACTTAAGCAGTTAGCACTGTGAGCCCTAGAAAGAGAAACTTAAAAATATGACATAGTCTTATTGAAAAAATTTATAGGTAGAATTTTATTACTGTAGAACTTAAAAGTATTTGCATGGTCATTATTTGTCTTATTTTCACATATCGTTTCAATTTTAAATATTAGTATGTTGGTTTTTTTGGGGGTCCTACTTTTAGAAATCCAGAATCCTCCCTTTTAAAGTTAGCTATCATGCCAAAGAAAGAAGCAGTATACAAGATAGAAAATATGACAGAAAACCAAGTAGGGGTTTGGACGAAAAAGCAAGAAAGAAAGTTTATTACAACCTTGGTATTGAAAAATTTCTTTCTGTTTTGATTGGTATTTGGTAGTTTACTAGATACATTTCAAAATTAACCCTTAGAGATGTTTTTCTTCCACTTAAGAATTTTCTCAAAATATAAAAATTCAAAAAGAAGGTAAATTTTAAGAAGCCAGGTTATGTGTTCTTACATGGATTTACATTTAAGTGTATTAAGCTGACAAAGTTAAGTCTTAAAGTTTCTTCCCCCCCCCCAGTTTTATTAAGAAATAATTGACATATATCACTATATAAATTTAAGATGTGCAGCATGCTGGTTTGATTTACATATGTTGTGAAATTATTACCACAATAGATTTAGTTAATATTCATCATCTTATATAGATACAATAAAAAGAAAAAAGTTTTGTGATGAGAACTCTTAGAGTCCACTCATAATATCTTCCCTGTATATCATACAGCAGAGAATTCACTACACTTTACACTAAATCACTTCTAGGCACTTTTTACATTTCCATTGAAATAGCCAGCTGAGTAAATTTCCTAAAAAAAATTTAATCCCCAGGTAAAAATAGAATATTTTCATAGTTATTTCTCCCAGTTTTATTGAGAAATAATTGATATATATCACTGTATAAGTTTTAAGATGTACAGCAGAATAGTTCAAGCTACATATATTGTGAAAATATTAGTTTTAACATTTCTTAAAGCTGATGAGTGTACCATTCAGATCAGAAATTTTCTATCTCTATATTTGTTACATCATTTTTTCTAAATACGTGCTTTTTGGCTTTTCTAAAAATTGATAATTTTTAAAAAAGAAAACCTAGTGTATACAGTTCCCAGTATCTTTAAGGATATGAGAAATGTTATATTGGACTAATGGTTTTTAAATTGACAGTGGTACCAGTAGGCCTTTCCTGAAGGATAAGGGTCTATAAATTCCTTCTGCGACATCAAGATTATTCGTTATTGAGTAATTGGTGCACACCCAAACTTAACTACTTAATATGGAAATAAATAATTTTTCCTCTTTAACTACTTTTACTCGGTATTCTTTTTTTTTTTTAAGTAAATTTATGTCGCAATAGCAAGTCCATGTTTTCTGTCTATATTATTCAGAATCTTATAGACTTCAAGAGTCATTTTTCTAAGGTTTTACCTTTCTAGATTACAGTTTTCAGAATTTTTCTGTCTTTAAATGAAATATACTTAATAATGTTAATATCCTCATTTCTTTTTTAGCTCCTTTGCGTATTAAGGTATAGTGAGTATGTGAGATTTTCTAGTTGTAAGTATAGGATAATTGCATAGAAGAGTAAGGTGTTTCTCTATTAAACATGAATTACTTAAAAAAAGAAAAAACAATATATTTCTAATATTTTGAGAACTTGAGTTTTTTGTATCCCCAAATATGATGTTAATGAACTGTAAATTTACTTTCTAATTGATAGTAAAATTTGATTAAAAACAGCTGACATTTTAGTTACAATTATCTTAATGTTTTCTCTAAAACATTAATATAAAAACTAGAAAAATAATTTGTGTTGCTTGGAAATTTAGCTGGTAAAAATTATAAAAGGTAAATCAAATTCAGATATCTTAGATATTTTGCTTCTTGTCCTATGTATAATTTGTTTTGGTAACAAAGAAGACCATGAATAACTTTAAAATTTAAACCCTTTTATCTCATCAGGAATTTTGTCACAGCAAAATAAGTAGCAAAATAAGTTGTGGTTTTTGTTCCCCAAAACTACTGACAGTCTAAAGAATGTTAAGCTTAATTTGGAAAGATAATGGATAGCATATCTCATTTTTTCCTATCATTATAACCATTAATACATATGGCCAATTCATCAGAGATAAGGGGTAGATATTTTTGTTAGCTATTTATTGAAATTCATATTTTTATGTGAAATTCTACCTGACATTCCCCAAACTTTAAAATATTATAATCTGGAAAACAGGGAAGGAAAAATTTTAGAGGATGCTAATCAAATGAAGTGAATGTGAAGATTAACACTGTAAAGCTCTCCTGTATCTTCAGGGTCACAAGGTTGTGTGTGTGTGTGCGTGCGTGTGTGTGTGTGTGTGTGTGTACACGTGTGTGTGCACACGCACGCATAAGCACATGTCTTACATGTTTAGTTGGAATGCTAGATAGATACAATGCCAGTTGCAGAACCCTGGTAACCCATAGAACGTGGGTTATGTATACATAGAAGTATATATAACTATATGAGAGTATATTCTGGCTATGTCATTCTGTTTTCAGAAAGCATAAATTTTAACTAGTTTTGTAAAAATTGAAATGATATTATTAGTGTTGCTTTTTGAGCATATGGATTTCAGAATAAAAAATGAAAAATAGAAGCTATATCTTTAAAGCAAAATTCAATTCATATACTCGTGTCTATTAGAAAGTACATATGGGAAATTTGAATCTGTGTGACTCATTTCTTATTTTGATAACGTGTCTGTACATTTTTAAAAAGCACCTTAAAATTAGAGTAGAAATGTTATCCTCACGTACCCATGATATATTTAAATTCAAAGCAGTATTTTGAACTGTAAAAATTCAGATAATGGTGTTATGTTTAATGCATCGGGAAGAGCATTCCATTTTTTAATACTTCATGTGAGATTTCTTTTAAAATGGCTAACATTCAGTCTTTTATTTTGGACTCTTCACATGTTAGCATTCTGAGAATGAAGAGCTATATAAATGAAATCCACATGCATAAAAAATATTTTAAAGAAAATAACATGATTACTGATAGAATGATTACTATTTACTTTTGAGTTTTATTTGCATCTAGAAAATATCTGCCCATTATCACCACTGTATGTTTATTTTATTTTATTTTTTTTGCAATAATTTACTTTCCAAAACATGTAATTAAAATTGTCTTTCTGGCATAATTGTTTGGATTGTGAAATGTACATGAGTTATTTTAATACTATGAAAATATATAGGTTATTGCATCTTCTGTATTAAAGGTTTCATGTGAATAATTTACCATTTCTTTCTGTTTTCATTGAACTATTCAGTGGTCGGTGAAGATGGTAAGCCTTATGTGCTGATTTATATACTGTACCAACATTAAGTAATCTAAAAACATTGTTTTGTTTAAGTTAAAACAAGTGGTAAGGTACATCCCTACATTTCACCTTGTACGTGTCTTTTTATAATTTAATTCATAGTCCAACATATGCCAGTACCTCTTAATGTCATAAAAATTCAAAAATAATTTGTTTAACCTGTAATCAACCCATTAAATTCTTAAATGTTATTGGGTGTAGTCCTTGTCATGTTACAGAGAATAAAATTATAGTTAAACATTATTTTGAAAGTTACATGGTAGAACAAAGTTTATATTTTTATAGACATAAAATAAAAATGGTTTTTCTTAACACCCTTTAAAAAGATTATATAAATTTGATTTGTAGTTTATCATAAGAATCATTGGATTTTCCGAACACTAAGAATGAAAATTTTTCTACTGATTTTATTATAGGGTCTAGTGCTTTCTTCTTTACTGTGAACAGGAGTAAAAGCACAAATAAACTAAATATTGTGTGTATGTGTGTGTATGCTTGTTGCTCCTTTGCACATTTATTTCAGACAAATTAATGGAAGTACATTGTGAAGACCTAACCAAAAAGTTATTGAGTGTTTACATAGTTTCTCATTTTTAGAAAATAAACCACTCTTTTTCAGACTCTTGCAGTTTGGCCTTTTATGAATTCCCTTGTAGGAGAGGTGGTTAAATGCATCAGTGGTCTTCTTTATACCTACAGGAAATAGAGTGGGTTTAGTTCTCATATTCTATAAAAGAATAGGTTATGAAGTCAGAATTGGATATTAGACATGCAAGTGCCTAGGTACATATTGTTCATAAATTGACAAGGTTTGATTAGCCATAACTGGAAATTTGATAGATTTACTTACAGGTAGTTTTGAGTTTATTGTAATATCAAATAAATCATGTTGGAATATGTTTCTTCACTTCATTAGTTTTTCAGAATTTTAAGAAATATTTGAAAATGTGTAGATTAGTTTACAGACATGCTACCCTGAACAAGCCCAACCCCAACCCCATCTGATCTCGGAAGCTAAGCAGGTTTGGGCTTGGTTAGTACTTGGATGGAGACCACCTAGGAAGACCGTGTATTGTAGGTATAAAAAAAGGGATTGTAAGCTGACAAGGTCCTTGCAATCTGTGAGGTCAGCCAAGGGTTGCCTTGCCTAAAAAAAAATAAATAAAAAATAAAAATATATAGATTAGAAAGTTTTAATCTTTGGCACACATATAATAGTTTTTAAAACCTGTGCCATAAGTTAGAGTAAAACTGAAAACTTATATTGATAACTGACCGCTTAATTTAAAGGCACCTTGGATAGGAAGTTTTATCATTTATTTAGGTCAAATTTGGTTGATTGACAGATTTTTATGTGTGGTTACTGGTAGATTAAAAAACAAAAGCAACTTAAATAAGATGTCCTACGTCTTTATAAGCAAGATTGTTGAATGTCCATAATGTGCAAGCCTCTTGGAAAAAATTCTAGAGATTCTGTTACTCATTAGATGTTACATATGATCATGGCTCATCCTAAAAGTGAGTTTTCTTTTTTTTCAAAGTAAGGGAAACATTCTTATAGATGGCTAAATAAATCTATTTAGCATATATATTATAGGAATAAGTGGCCCAAAGAGCAACGATGAATTTATTTTGGAAGTTCATTTCTACAACACTTTAAAAATTGAACTTGTGTATTCTTAACATTATCAGTTTAAAAAGAAAAATGAAGAATGAGATAGGTGTCATCAGTTTTTGGACGGTACAAAAACTCTATGTAAATATGGGTTTATATGAAATGGAATCAATAGTTGCTAGTATTGGCTCTGTTTTATAATCTCTGATAAGATAACTAAAGTTAAGAGTGACATGATTAACATTGATGAGGAAAAGACATTTGAATCAGATTTACATCTAAATACTAGCACTTTTTCTTAAATGGTATAGTTGCTTGAATATCAAAGCAACTATATTAAATATTAAAAAGAATTTTAAACATCAAGTGGACTTCCACTTCCTGAAAAAGGATTATTTTTCTCTGGATTATATCATCCTTTCAGGAACAAAAGAGGTATGTTATTTGGTTATACAAAAGGATAATTGAAAATAGACTCCTTATTGGAATTTAATTTCTACTTAAACTTTACTCAGTGGATAGTTCTAGCTTTTGTTTTCTAATGATCAAGTATGTTTTGTTTCTAAAGAATAGAATGGTTTAATAAATGTAATGATTCAAAGACTATGCAATATTAACATTTTATTAATTAGATTTTCTTTATGAGGTAAGTTGCTTCCTTAATTTAGTTATATAAACTTCAGATTTTCAATCTGAACATTTGTATTTTCTGTCATTGCAGTGAGTGTGATTTGGGAATGTCATATGTTATATATAAATAATAATTTGTATAGATGAGAAATGTTATGTGTTTTCATTTTGTTGTTGCTGTGAGAAGATTCATATGTATTTTAACTCCACCAAGACCTAGGAATAATGATATATTGGTCATTACCAATTATCTGTATCTGGTGATATTTCTACCATTCTCTTAAATGATTTTATAAACTGATTGGAATTTGAACCATTTTATTAATATAGTTGTTTTAGTTAGTACACACATATCTATGTAGATTTCTTTTTCTTAAAAAGGGTTGTTAGGGCTACTTTGAAATTAAACTTAAAATTAACATGTATTTTTATTTTATAATGGGTATTTGTTAAAATAACATTTCTTGAAAATACCTTTTGTAATGATTTAGATTCTCTTTTCAGGGCCCAGCACTAGAAGATTTCAGTCATCTGCCACCAGAACAGAGGCGTAAAAAACTACAGCAGCGCATTGATGAACTTAACAGAGAACTACAAAAAGAATCAGACCAAAAGTATTTTTCCATTAACTCCTCTCTATCATTATTATTCCTTTCAAGGTCTACTCTGAATGATGTGTTTAAATGTGACGTATAAAAAGTTTAAAAATCATACATCCTAATTGAAATATCTTTTGAGGGGGAAAAAATACACTTCTAAACTTTAGAAAATTTTATAGTTGCCATATTGCAAGTGAAAATGAAATATTAGAGAATTTCTTAGGTTGCAGATTACTTATCGGATGCTAACATGTATTTATGCCTTTCATACATTTACAAAATTTCTTGATGGTAAATTTTCATTTTGCTTTGGTATATTGATTGAGTTCAATGAAAACCTGAAGTGGTAATTATTTTGTTTGCTTCAAAATATGTTGACAGTGCTTGATTACTTATGGCTTTATATTCACTCACAGCTTTAATTACTTATGGCTTCAGATTCATTCACTCAAAGCTTTAATTTTTTAATTTTATAAAGTTTTCTTTAGTTGTTTTGTTTTAATGAACATAGTTGAGATGAATGAAGGGTTATTACATGGATTGTTGACTTTTTGCTTTTACATTGAAGATAAAATTGAAGGTTAAACTCCTAACATGAGAGATTAAAGTTTTGATGTTAAGAATTGTATATTAGCTGTGATTGGGTGCTTAATCATAATTGAAATACAGCATTACAGTCAATTCTCATTACATGTGGCAGTTATGCTCTATAAAGTCACTTATGAACACTTGAATTAGTGAATTTTGAAACAGAAAATATTGGGTTGGGTTCCAGTTAGCTTCTGGCCACAACATTTTTATCAACCAATATATACATAACTTTGTATTATGTGTATTCCTTTTTAAAGACAGCATTATTTAATATATGTTGATTCATTAGCTTTGAAGTCAGGGCCAGCAGCACTGTAGCTGATGTCTGAACAGACCTTATATAACATACATACATATATATATATCACATGTATTTTCTGAATAAGGCACCTCAGCCTTCTTGCACTTAGGAATGCTAGATAGCACTTCAACACTATTCTTAGGGGCTATTTAAACAGAAAAAAAATCACCAACAAAGAACACAATAATGCAAAATAAAAAAAAGGGGGACACCAGACCACAAAAAAGGACATTTGTTCAGAGTATTAGAGCAGAAACAAGAAATTAGAGCATCTCCTTATTTGACCTCAACTGAGAATGTACATGTGCATCAAATGACTCAAGTTTTTCACAACTCTGTGCATGTCTAATGACTATGAAAATACCATGAGTATTCCTTTGGGGATTACAAATAAATTTTAACAGGTGGGCAATTCATAAAAATCAATCTGTAGAAAATGAGGATCAATATCAAAATACAATTTTTTTTGAGGTATAACTGACATATAACATCAATTAGTTTCAGGTATACAGGTTAATGATTCGATATTCATATATATTGCAAAATGATCACCACAATAAGTCTGTTTTAATATTCATCACCATATATAGTTACAAAAGAAATTTTTTTCTTGTGATGATCTACTCTTAGCAACTTTCAAATATACAATATTATTATAAACTGTACTCACTATAGTGTACATTATATCCCTGTGAAATAATTTTTAAATGTTAAAATATTTCTTACTAGAGCAACATGCAAATGGTCTCTGGACAATTGTAACTTACAATGTAATATTTAGGGCTAACCATATGTAATAGATTGCCAGGACTGTAGAAAATATGAAAAGGAATAAAACAGTCCTTGATCCTAAGAAGCTCATATTCTGATTGGGAAAGATAAGACTCAAACAATTCAATTTCTGTACAAGCTGGATTATGATAGCTGCTAATAGAGATATAAATAGAATTCTGGGGGAACCTAGAGGAAAAATAATAAATTCTTAATGGGATAATTAAAAACTTCACTGGGGAGATGTTGGGGGAAGAGGAAGGGTGATGGTGTAGGAAACTAATGTTTATTGAGGGATTTATTATATACTAGGAAGTGAGCTATGCCTTCTATATGGAGTTATGTCATTGAACTCCTTAAAATAGCCCTCTGAGATTATTGTTCCTGTTATATATAGATGGAGAAATCAAGTCTCAAATAAATCCATAATGTGTCTAAGATTAGTGGCTAGTAAATGTCAGAGTTGGCATCCAAACAGTAACCTATTGTTTCCAGAACACTGGAATTAGACATTGATGAGAGAGTAGGGTTTTGTCAATTAGATAAAAAGTTAGACAATAAGAGGAGAATGGGAGCATTCAGGGAAGAAGGGAAAACAAGAATAAAGGCACAGAAATGTATATATATTTTTTTGCATGGCCTGGAATTAATTGGCTGTAGGCCAGAGAGACTTGATTAGAAATTATGTGGACTGTAATAGCAGAAGATAACAATGAAAAGGCATAGGATGAATTATAAAAAGTCTTGAATGCTTTTTTGTGGAATTCTGTAGGGATTGGAGAGTCACCAGAAGTTGTTGAGAGAGAGGAGGTGATATTTTCACCTCTGTACTCTAAGGAAAGATAATTGAAAACTTGTGAAGAGTAGATTGTATAGGAAAGACATTGGCAGCAAGGAGACCAATTAGAAGGCTTTATAATAATCCAGATGAGAGATGTTGAGGGCCTAAATAAGACATATCTTGGGAATAGAAAGGAGGAGTAGATATGAGTCATTTCAAAGCACAGTAGGTCAGTCTTTTCACCTGATTGGACATCAAAGAAGAGAAAAATGGAGACATTTAAAAAAAAAACAAGCTTTGTAGCTCAGGATTACAGGTGAAGACTTAATTGAAACAGTGAGAAAAAATAAATTTGGAGCAAAGATAGTGGTTTTGTTTATGTTGAGTTTTGAAATATGTTGAAAAAATCTATCTGAAGGAATCTAGTTGGGTTTGGAAATTAAATCTAGAGCTTAAAGAGGACTGGTGATAGGTATTTGAGAGTCATCTGAAGATAAGTGATAATAAAACAATAAGAGTCTATTATTAATCTCAGTGAAACTGGGCAAAGAACAACAGAAAGACCATTCTGAAGGAGGAATGTATGATGAGATTAGAAGAAACCTGTGTCATTTTATATAACACACATTTGAAAGATGAACAGAGGAAGAGAAGGAGCCATTAAGGGAGATTATGAGACAGTAGAAGAGAGAAGGGAAAAGAAAGGTATTTTCCAGGAGATCAAGAAGAAAAGAATATTAAGGAATGTTAGTCAATAATACCAGATTTAGAGTCAAGGAGAGCTGATTGAGGCATAGCCTGTTGTGATGCATTAGTGAACAGGAGGTGAATAACTGAATTTAAAGGGAGGGGCAAGTTGAAGATGGAATTTCTATTTTTAGCATAGATGAGTGGGAAGACAGTGATTCTGTGAACTGAGAAAAGGTGGAATAATGTGTCTTTTTATAGTGAGTTTGAGTTTAGGAATATTGAGGAGTATCTTCCAGCCTTTGATTAAATGTGTGTGTGTGTGTGTGTGTGTGTGTGTGTGTGTGTGTTTATGTGTTTACTCTCACTTAGGAAGAAATGAGAAATGAAATCTATTTTGTTTTTGATGTTACAAATGTTTTAAAAGACTGTCTCCATAAATTACAGACTCTCTATACATTATCAGCTTTATGCACATTATCTTTAATCAGGTAATATTTGACTAGACTTAAATAGATATATGTCTCTTTTCAGATTAGACTGCATGTGGGTACATATGACTATTTAATTCTATGACTTTCTTTTTGTTTTTAGAGAAGCACTCAACAAAATGAAAGATGTGTATGAGAAAAATCCACAAATGGGGGATCCAGGAAGTTTACAGCCTAAATTAGCAGAGACCATGAATAATATCGACCGTCTGCGAATGGAAATCCACAAGAATGAGGTAGATTTGTTATTTAGCAGTTATCTAAGATAAATTCATTTGTATAAACTTCATTATAATAGATTGGTTTTTGCTATAATTATCTTCAAATATTTTTTTAATTTTAGGGTTCATAATCTAAAAGTAAAGTAGTATGGTTTATAATGTTTAGTCCCTCACTGAAGTCTTTTTTTAGTTAAAACTTTATATAAATATGAACTAAACATTTAGAACAGTTTTTATTAGCTATAAAGTTGACCACTGACCAAATTGGAATAAAGGTTTTTTTAAGAATTATATAATCACAAAAACTCAAAGCAGATGTTAAAGTAGAATTTCTTATACAGTTTTAAAAATATTTATTCTCAGTTTTATTTATTTTTTCCTAAGGCTTGGCTCTCTGAAGTTGAAGGCAAAACAGGTGGGAGAGGAGATAGAAGACATAGCAGTGACATAAATCATCTTGTAACACAGGGACGAGAAAGGTCATTTTTTTTTTGTATTGTATTTTTTCTCTTTCCTCAAACTTTCTTACTTTTTTGTTCTAAATTTCATGTAATGTTTTTTTTTCTTTTTCTCTCATTTAACAACTTTGGCTTTTAATAACATCATCAGTCTTTTGAACCAAAATAATTTTCTGTTTCTTTACAACAGCTACAGGTGAAGTATAAAATTTCATATTTCTGCTCAGTTCTAGTTTGTCATGCATCCAATAACAAGTAGTAACATAGAAAATTCCTGGAGCTACAGTCTGGAGGTTTAGGTGCCTTAGGCTGGGAAGATTTCCTTAGAGTTTGGATAGAGTTGGATATCTAATGCCAAAGAAAAATTTAACTGTCAACTTGCTCAAAGGTTTGTGAAGGGAAAAACTGTATATTGTTAGTTTGGACCAGATCTTCTAAAAGGCATTTTGCTAAGTTTTCTTTCATACTATTTGTGACATTTTCCCCTCTGTATAATATATCTTTTTTTTTTTTTTTTTTTAATAATAAAGCCCAACAAATTAGGATTCATTTTGGAAAGAATTTGAGACATCTTGGTTTACTGCTTAATTACAGTGTAATTTGAGCAAGTTCATTTTTAATGCTCTCTGAGTCTCAGTTTTCTACAATACAAAATAGAAATTTAGTAATTAAAAATTAATAATTTAAGGGTTATTAATAATAAACAAAATAATGTACATAAAACACCCAGTAGTAAAGTATCTGGTACTAGGATGTTCTTAAAAAATGTTAATTCCTCTTTCTCCTCTTTTGTTATCACTTTTTGAAAGCATACCTAGGTTTAGTATTTCAAGAGATATTAAAAAATATTCTAGTTTCTGTTATTAGGTAAAACCCAGATTTAAAAAATCTGATCTCTTAGCTCGTATTATTTAAGGACATGGCTTCCAGGCATACTGAAAGTGATGCTAAATCTAATTATGTAGATTTTTAAAATTATTATAATCTTATTCGTTCGATTCTTTAGAAAAATTAACATTTTTCTCTCTTTGATTTAAAAATTTCTTAAGAAAAAAGTGCCTTTGGATTACCTACATTTTTTGGATTTTCTAGTTAACTAACTTCCTCGTTAACATGATTAATTGGAAATTGACTTTACTAGGAATCTTGGTTTTCAGTGACAGAATGAATTGCTGTACCCATAGTGGCTTAAACTAAAAAGTGATTTTATTGGTTGGCTTTAGGGAGAGCTTGATCTAGGAGCTCAGATGATATCCTCAGGACTCAGTTTCTCTCCACCTCAAGTTCTGTCTTCCACTGTCTTGGCTTCATTTTAAGGCTAAAAATGATGATCTAAAAATTTGGTGATCTTTCAAGGTCTAGGCTCATTTCTCCAGGTTAAAGTCCAGTGGAAAAGGAAGGGAACTTCTCTTTCAACAGTCTTAAGCTAAGGTCTCTGTGCATCTCTTATACCCAGCACTTATATATAAGTGCTGTGCTAAGATGGGCCCTCTGGAGCCAGGACAGAACAACTTCACCTGAAGCCTGTAAACTAAACATGGGTCTGGCTGGGCCCCCTAAGGAATTTGAGAGTTATCTTGCCAAAAAGAGAGGGTGATGAATCCAGAATGATGAAAGACAAACATTCATTACATCTTTACATTTTCTCTCTGGACCTGGTGATAGTGAGACATACTTACTGAATACATGTTATGTGTCTAGAACATTGTAGTCTTCTAATTTTTTAATTATAGGAAATTCAAAGCATTTTGTTTTAGCATTGAAGAAAATAAAGGCTAATTGGAACTGTATTATTGATATTTGGTTCTTTGAATTGATCCTGAGATCAACTTTTGATAATATAAAACATTCCCATGTTTGTGATACTTGATCAGAGATTATTTTATGTTTTATAGCCCTGAGGGAAGTTATACCGATGATGCAAACCAAGAAGTTCGTGGGCCACCCCAACAGCATGGACACCACAATGAGTTTGATGATGAATTTGAAGATGATGACCCTTTGCCTGCTATTGGACACTGCAAAGCTATTTATCCCTTTGATGGTATGATTTTTCTAATGTATTTGCTAAAATTGGTTCTTTAGAGTCTACATACAGGAGTCATGCACTTTAGAGCCTCAGCTAAATAATACATTGTCAGAAAATGATAATCCTAGTTCTTTAGTATGACTAATTTTGTTTAACTGTATTACAAATATAGAGATTTTCCTTCCATACATGAAATTGAAAGAAAATTACCTATGTTATCAGCATCCTAAGACAAATTATTATTTAATTATCAACTTTGGTCAATATAGAATTTTCCCCAGAGGTTTAACTAATGCTAAACATACTCATCAGATTTGAAGCAGCTTGAGCATGTAGCCCAACCCAGGAAGTGGAAGGCTGGAAGATGTCACTAAATGCTTTCCTTTGTAACTTGCTAACATTGGGAGACAGGAACAAGCAAATGGCATATCTGAATGCCATCATCATATCCTGATGCTGTAGGCCACATTTTCAGGTGAGGGAAGGAGAAAATGTGGTAGCGTCTGACTGTGCTACCTTTTCCTCTGTGATTGTTGGATGACACACTTTTTGAGGGGAGGAAATCATTGTGGTCCCTTCCTGCTGATTTTTAGTTACCCTTCTCCCTCTTGAACTGTAAAAAATCCTTTTCCTCACAGAGGAACTCATAGAGGAACATCGTAACACCTTTACGAATAAGTTGTAAGGTCCTTCTCCACACATTCATTGTATTAGTTTTAAAATTGAGTAAAATCTTTAGTTACTCCTCATTCTAACAAAATATTATTAAATAAGATCTCGCAATAATGTAATCTAGAGAGTAATCTAGGGAAGGAATTCCGCATATGCTCAATGAAGATTCATTTGTGAAAAATGGTTAATTCTAAGCAGGTTGAGAGTGGTTGGGGATTGAAAAGAAAGAGAGCCCTGAGGCTAATGAGGTTTTGAAGAAATTTTGTGCTTTGTAGCTATAACCATTTTTCTTCTTCTATCACCAGAGTTGAACTTGTGTTTTGCTCTCTGCTTTCTTCAAACTACATTCTTTCCGTCTGTCTCTTCCCCCTCTCACTGCTCACTGTCTTCTTACTATTTTTCTGATCAATATCTCTTGGATTTTCTAGATAACAGCACTAGTCAAATTTAGGAAAGGAGTTGGAATAGTGAAATAAGAGTTAGAGTATCCTTTTAAATTATATAATGTCATTGTGGTTCAGATCCTTCATCTGTTACATAGGTTGCGGGGATAATGCCAGCCTCACAGGGTTATTGCAGCTTAAATGGGATAATGTATATGAAAGTATTTGGTAAACTACAAAGTGTCATCAAAATGTTGCTAAAAAGAATTATTGGGCCCATAGTTCTAGGTGCATTGAAATCTAGTAGGGTTTCATGTTGTTTTGTGAGTTGTATTTTTAATTTTTACTTGAAATTATTGCTGTGCTTAATCATACTTGTACTATGAAAACTCTTATCTAGGACATAATGAAGGTACTCTGGCAATGAAAGAAGGTGAAGTTCTATACATTATTGAGGAGGACAAAGGTGATGGATGGACAAGAGCTCGGAGACAGAATGGTGAAGAAGGCTACGTTCCCACATCATACATAGATGTAACTCTAGAGAAAAACAGTAAAGGTGCAGTAACTTACATCTGAACTAACCAGGCAGCTTTGTGATATGTATGACATAAGAACAATAAAATGAAAATACATTCAGCGGGTGGGAAAACATAAGAAAACTTAAAGGCATCCAAGATTTATTGTTCACTATGTGAGCTGAATGTTGGCTCGATCTTGGAGATGTGACTATTATCACAAGAAACTGCTCTCATTGGCGCTTTACCATTTGAGTGATGTTGGTGTGAAGCTTAATTGATGCCTTTTGCTTTATGTTCTGCTTAAGTCTGTTTGAAGGGTTTGTCTTTTCTGCCTTATAAATCATATAATTTGATATATTAGGCAGGAATCTATAGATAAAAGCTCCTCAACCCTAACTCCCCACCCCCCATACACACACACACACACACACACACACACACACACACAGTTTCAGAAAACACAGTGACTGTAGTGAATTCAAATAAGCAAAACTGCTATGAGATGCTATAGAAAGCTGACTCCCAAAGGAGAGGTTTGGCATAGGAGTTTGAATTTAGCTAGTTTCCAGGAATAAAAGTAATAGCTGGCTAATTGGATAAAGTAAGAATGTAACCATTTTCATTTTTCTCCCTGTTCTTAAATGATTTTCCTAAAGGAAGAAAATAAGTATGTAGTACAAAATCTATTTTAGTAGTAGGTAAATCAAGAGACCTGCAAAATAAATCAACCTGGTATAGCTCTTGTATGAATAATATGGCTTTCTTTTGAGACCTGAAAATATTTTCAGGCTTACTAGTAATTTTCAATAATATACAGATTTCCTTCCAAATTAATCAAATGTTTATATTTTTCATCCTGAAAATACTTTTGGGAATATTACTTATTTATTATTTAGTGGTTATATGTATGAAAATAGGTTCTACATAAACTTAAAAAGGAAATCTTGAATGGAGGAGAAGTATTGGCACATTTTACTTTGAAAAGAAAGACAACTTTTTTAACTAACTGAGTTGGAAGAATATATCTGTGCCACCATTTAGGGCAATGCCTCATTTTAGTTGAATCATCAATTATTAAAATAGATTTTTCCCCCCTATTGAATTCAACAAGCATTTACTGGTTTGTGCAGTAGACTGGTCTTTAGTTTTGCTCATGTTCCAAATTTTTCTGGTGTTTCAAAAGCTGACTATAAAATGATTTTTAGAGACATTTGTGATGGACTCTTTAAACTGAACACCCCTTTTGGTCTTACCAAAGGTCTTCAGTAATTGTTCTTTTCTTTTTCCTCCTGGACTACAGGTTCCTGAAGAGGGTTTCAGAGGAAATGGGCAAGATGTTGAAGGAGGTTACATGCAGCTGCATTTGGGGGGAGGGTATTAGAGTTGTCAGGCTCAAAGAGAGAGTGAGAGAAGCAAGTTGCATGAGTGCATGCAGACATCATTTTCTACTAACTTCATTAGTATTTCCATACGTTATTTTAAAAAATCATTGTAATACCAGTTCTTAAATTTCTCATTCACAGTTACTTCACATGAAGGGGGAAAAGCCAACAATTGGCTAACTTTTTCCATTTATTTTAGTGATTTCTAAATCAGAGCGCAGCGCTGTCATTAAATTTTTCTTACATTTGGCTGTCCCACCAGGACCATCTCCACCCCAGCTCTGTTTTAATTGGCTTTTAGACCCGTTGTCTATTAGAATCCTTGCCATTTGTCAGTGTCTGCCTGCGCCACCTTTGCTTGCTTAACATCCTGTTGCATGTCTAGAGTGATCGGCTCGATTTTTCAGGCATGTCTTTTCAATCCCTTGTTCTTGTCAAAGCCTTTGTTTTGTTTTACATTTGTAGTGCACATCACTTTGTCAAACATCTCCAGCACTAATGTTTCCATCCTAGTGTTTGTGTACGCTGCTGTAACTTCCCCACTGCAAAACATTCCAGTTTTGGCATTATGAAGAAGTAGTTTGTGAACCTGAAGTATTTATGATAAGAAAAAGAAAACATCTCTGCTCTAGCCTACAGCCCAGTTGAAAGAACTCTTTGAAACATGATACATCTTCAGCACACCAGTCTCGGAAGAATCTATAGTCAGCACTGAAATCCTGGCATAATAAACACAGAAGATACTCACCACCTCAAGACAAAGGACTATTGTCAGAAGTCAGCTGCTTCCATTCAAATGCTGCCTTAAACTAGAGTGCCTAAATCTGTTGATTGCCAACACTACCACTACAGTATCCCACAAGGGCTTTATGTGTCAGGTCAGTGCGACCTCCTTTAACTCGGCAGGGCTGCTGCAGCTGCCGATGTAGCCTTGGTAGGTGGCTTTTAGAGCTCTGCCATGTTTGATGGTGCATCTTCAAATTTCTTCATCAAACTAAAGACATGTTCAAGTCCATTTTACTTAGTGTTTTTATGAGAAGTTTTATGGACCTCTCCCCCCCATTGTATTTTAATTGGGGTTACCATGTTATCATTTTATTTTTACAATTATAATCTGTTTCCAAGTGAGACTTTTGTTTGAACCAGATAAAATTTAGTGGAACTTTGTAATGATCTATGTGCACTTTTACTTGTAAAATGGAAATTTCTGTATGTTTATATTTGTAAATATAATTGTTGTTAATGCCCTGTTGCTCATGTCGTCCTGCCTCGCATTTGTGATTCTGTTAATAACTTGTATCTTAACTAATTTCTTAGTGGTGTTTAATAGGGAGATGGGTGGGGGCGGGGGGTTGTTTGTACCAATGGACACTTCATTAATTTGGTTCTTTACTGTTTTGAGGGAAGAAAGAGAATGTGAAATTGTCTGTGTATTGTTGGATTTTAAGCAATATTTTAGAAGCTGTGTGACTGCTTTAATAATTTTTTCCCAGTGTTGTTTGAAACATACTACCAGTTATTACTAAAGCTGAATGACAATTTTAAAGTTAATGCCTTCATAAGATCCAGTGTGCACCTGTTACACAGCTGACGTATAGTGTATTACTTTTGAGGCTAGTAAACTATAAAGTTTAGATTTTGAATCTCGTTACAGGGTTATTTATATAATGTGACATTATTCAGTACTGACAGACTACATAAAATAGTTTTAAATCCTAGTGCTATTTGTATTTTAAAGGTTAGCAATGAGGAGGAAATGTGATCTGGCTGTGTTTGTCTTCTGTACAAAGCCTGAAGTGCTTGTGTGTTTTTGGCTAGCAGCCACAGAGGGCAAAGTTTAAGATTTTCTTGTAAGGACTAACTGTTCTTTTCAAGCTACTGTTTGTTTTTCTAAAAGCAGGATTTGCTTCCGTAGGAGGCAAGTTCCTTCACGTGGAATAGTGCAACCTGTATATGGGTTATTACAATAGGAAAGACATTTGTACTTGCACAGTTTAAATCATTCTTAAATTTTGAACATGTGACTTGTCCAAAAAAAATCTTTAATTTTTCAGTAATTTTTACTCTTTTTGTGCACATGTTGATTTCTTAATGGTAAATACTTTGTTTAAGATAGTGTTCCCTGTTGAGAATATTTTCATGGAATAAAACAATCTTTTCATGGTCAGTTAAGGTGTATAGTGTGTTATATCTCATTGCTATGTGAACTAGAGAAATGTAATGATTTTGTTCTTGAATGTGCTAAATTCCAGATAATACAAAGTAGATGACAAGTTACATAAGTGGAAACATCTGTATTGGGCAACCTTTTTTACAAAGCAGGTTTGGAAATCTTTTCCTAGTTTTAGTTTCACTCAAGCTTTCCTAAAGAGAATAAGTTAACTATTTCTTTGGAGTGAATTTGAGTGTAATAATTTGCATTTTTAATCTTTGTTCTATAATGGTTGTGTTGCACAGACTTTCTTTTTACACTGTCTTATCCTCTACATCCGTGAGAACTGTCTCTATACCACACATAGCTTGATCTAGCCACACATTGCTCAGCATTTCCTGTGCTTCTGCTTGAATATCTGATCAGTCAGAAAAAGCACCCTTGTCTTCCTGGCATTTCGAAGCATAGAAAGAGAGAATGTTTGCTATAATTAGTGTCATATCTGTCATTTTAGGAAGTTTTAATGTCAGAACATTCAGCTTTTTAAAAGGGCAAATATGAAGCTATGACTGTTTACTTCTGGAAACTCCAAAAGAGATAAAACTCAGGGTTGATCTTGAACAATGAGTGATTGTAATTGTTGAGAATAAAATTTAGAGATCCATGCCAAGCTTGGAAATTGGGACACACACAAAACAAAATAGCAGGAAAACAGTGTCAACAAGAACACTCAAAACAAAAGAGCTTTTACTATCTGAACTAAGATCAGGGAAGTCAAATTCTACTTGCTAGGGAAAGATAACATCCTTATAACAATATTAACAAGGGAAAAGTATCTCTAGAATTATTGAAACAGATTTTGTGAGGAAAGTATTAGTTTAGGTGAAAAATGCTCAAGAAACACCAAAGTTATTTCAGTGAGCTCATATATTTGGGATCAGATATATTCCTGAGTATAGTCACTGGACTATAGAATACTACAGAAAATATGAGGTGCCAGAAGACTGGGGGATGGGAAAATAAAAATTTTCAAGATTGAAGTCTGGGAAGTTTGAAAACTCTTAAAAGTACTAGTTAATTTTGTCAGCATTTAGGAGAAAATGTAATGGGCAGCTGACCTAAGGTCCTAAGAATTTAAGTCACATCAAGTTAGTCTTATTTTTCTTTAGATACAAATGGGGAACTCTATAGACAAAATTCTTCTGATTTTAGCACAATTTTAGTATTTGACAAGATTTTTTTATTTGTTTTTATAAGATGGCAATAGCATTGTAGAGAATTGGAGCTAGCAACAAGTCCATTTGGTAAACCCAGAATGTCAACTCAGGAGAACTTACTGTGTTAAGAACCGTAATAAAATAAACAAATGTATCACCTATCTTAAGAAATAGAAATTTACCATCTCCTTCTCTTTCAAGAATAACCACTAACCTGAATTTTATCTTTATTTTGCATTTCTTAGTTTTACCACGTATTTTTTTCTAAACCTGATTAACGTTACGTGTTAAATACTTGAGCTCTGTAAAGATGGTCTTACACTCTGTATGAGCAGGGCTTATATTCAGTTAGTGCACACTGACATAGCCATATTTAATGCTAAATATTAGAAATATTTTCATAGTGGTTGTTAAAAAGAAATATTGAAAAGTCATAAACTGGCAGTCGTATAAGTTCGGGTAAAAATGGTTTATCGCAGAAACCACACATGATACCCTGTTTCTTGTTTGTGCACTGGGGACAAAGCTGAAGATTTATTATTTCAGGTGTTAGAGAATCTTCTCTGGTTTCCTAAGTTCTTGAGTGGGAGAGGGACATGAGCAACCAAGCTTAGGAATACTTCTGTTTATCCTCCAAAGAAATGCCTCATCCTGCTCAGACACGTCTAAGCTCTGATACCAGCTGGGAAACTAGAAGGGAGTGTGGACTGGTGTTTGTGGACATAGCTCCTTGCAGCATAGTAATGGCCCTTTAGGACACAGTCTTGGATGTGGAATGAGAAGCACTTAAAACACAAGCTTCCAGTTCCCAATTTGCTCCCCTCACCCCACCCCCTTTCTACACTTTTTCATCTAGCTGGGAGCTTCTACCACCACTGGCTCTTGGCATATAGTCAGCACCCAGATACCTTGTTTAGTGAGGTGAGATGAGGATCAGCTGCATGTCTCTTCTTTTCAGGTGCCAGACAGCATATTAGTAAATTAATGACTATCAGTGGAATGGGGGTAAGTCACTGGAAGACTGCAGTCCTATGTCAAATCATGAGGCCGTCATTTAACTGGTGACAGCCATATCAAAAAATTGTACCAACTCAACTATTTAAACAAATGATTTGGAAGTTGTTAGTATTTAAGGAATGATTTGTGCTACTTTCATCACTTAATAGTTTTATATAGTTTATGTAGCTAAAAGGGTTTTTTTGATTTGTATGTTAATTTACATATTAATTTAATAGTTCATATGTGATTTATATAACATTAATATTCCACTTGTTAAAAATTTTTAATATTACATGGTATCTTCTGAGACTTGCTTTTTCACTCAACATTGTTCTAAGATTTATCCATGTTTATGCGTAATTTATTTTACTGTGTTTAGTATTCCATTATATAAATTCATACAATTTATCCTCCTATTGGGCATTTTAGTTATTTCCTGAATTTTGCTAGTATAGTTGATTCTTGAACAATGTGTTTTAACTGCCTGAGTCCACTTGGATTTTCATTAACTATACTGGAAAATATTTGGAGATATGCTACAATTTGAAAAACTTGCAGATAAACTGCATAGTTTAGAACTATCAAAAGTTAAGAAAATGGTGGGTCATGAATACATAAAATGTATGTAGATACTAGTCTATTTTATCATTTACTACCATAAAATATACACAAATCTATTATAAAAAGTTAAAATTTATCAAAACTTATGCATGCAAGTGCTGACTGCATGTCACCATGTGCAGTCAAGAGTAATGAAACAAATATAAAGATGTATTAAACCATAACTACATAAAATTAACTGCAGTACATATTATATACTACTGTAATAATTTCATAGCCACCTCCTGCTTTTGCGGTGAGCTCATGTGTATCTGCTTAGGATGCCATAAGACACTAATCCATCTCCACATCAGCAGTTCATCTCCAGGAAATTTCATTTCTCAGTAGAAAATGATCTCACAGTTCTCATGTGTGTATTTTATGTTTAATGCAATAATTGTGTGTATGTATGTGTGAATATATATATAAAATACACACACACACACACATATATATATTTATTTATTTTCCATCATGTTTAATGCAATAATGTAGACCTTGACTAACAAGTTCCATGGAACTCATATAAAGTGCTACTAGTGATACTGGAAGTTCTCCCAAGAAGCCGAGAAAAGTCATGACATTAAAAGTTGAGTTGTTTGATATGTACTATTGATTGGGGTCTGCAGCCATGGTTGCCTGCCATTTCAGGATAGAAGAGTCCAGCATTAGGATTATCATAAAGAAAAAATCCGTGAAGTTATCACTGCAGTTGCACTATCAGGAGTGAAAGCCTTGCACTTTTTACAAAATAGTTTGTTATATTGAAAATGGAGCTTTTATGTGGGTACAGGATTGCTAAAAGAAAGGCATACCTATAGACAGTAATACATATTAGGAAAAAACTGAAGTCATTGTATGACAACTTAAAGCTTAAGGAAGGTGATGGATCTAAGACTGGAGAATATAATGCCAGCAAAGGATGGTTTGATCATTTTGGAAAGAGGTTTGACTTTAAAAATATCAAGATAACAGGAGAAACAACTTTTGTTGGCGGAGGCAGCAAAGATCCCAGATACCATTAAGAAAATTATTAAGGAGAAAGCATATCTGCCTGAACAGGTTTTTAATGCGAATGAAAGTGCCCTATTCATGGGGGTGTGGGGGAGCCACAAAGGACATTTATTAGTAAATAAGAGAAGCAATCACTAGGATTTAAGAGCAGGAAGGGTTAGGCTAACTGGTTTTGTGCAAATGCAGTTGATTTATGATCAGGACTACCCTTATCTATAAAGTGGGTAAACCCTGAACTTGGAAGGGGAGAGATAAACACCAGCTGCCAGTCTTTTGATTGTACAACAAGAAGGCCTGGACGAGAACCCTTTTTCTGAATTGGTTCCATCAATGCTTTGTCTCTTCCTAGCAAGGGACTGCCTTTTAAAGTTCTCTTGATGTTGGACAGTGCACCTGCCAATTAGAACTTCATGAATTCAACACCAAAGGTGTCAAAATGGTCTCCTGGCCCCTAAACACAAAGTTTCTCTCTCTTCAGCCTATAGTTCAGGGAGCCAGAAGGACCTTTAAGGTTCATTATACATGGTACTCTGTGGAAAGGATTGTCAATGCTATGGAAGAGAACCCCAATAGAACATGAAAGTCTGGAAAGATTACACCTTTGACAATGTCATCAGTTACAGAGAAAGCTGTGAAAGCCATCAAGCCCAAAATAAATCCCTGCTGGAGAAAACTGTTCAGACGTGCATGACCACAGGATTTAAGACAGAGCCAATTAAGGAAACCATGAAAGAGATTGTAGATATGCCTCCCCCCCCCCGCCCCCACCAAAAAGTGTGTGTGTGGAGTTCAAGATAAGGATCTTGGCAAAATTCAAGAGCTAATAGATACCACAACAGAGAAATTAACAGAAAACAACTTGACAAATGAGTGCTACCAGTTTAGTGCTGATGATGAGGAAGAAGACATAGAAGCAGTAGCGCCAGAAAACAAATTGACATTGGACAATCTGGCAGAAGGGTTCCTTCCAATTATTCAAGACTACTTTAGACTTCTCTTATGATATAGATCCTTCTAGGACACCGGCACTGAAACTAAAACAAATGGTGGAAAAAGGATTGGTACTGTACAGAAACATTGCTAGAGAAATGAAAAAGCAAAAAAGCAAATTACACTGTATTTCCGTAAAGTTAACATTGAGTGTGCCTGCCTCTTCTGTTTCCCCTTCTATCTCCACCTTTTCTCTTTGTACCCCTGAGACAGCAAGATCAACCCTTCCTTTTTCTTTTCTTCAGTCTACTCAATGTGAAGACGATGAGGACGAAGAACTTTATGATAACCCATTTCCACTTAATGAATAGTAAATAATGTGGTACGTTAATAAACTGTGTTGTGTGTGTTCATGTGAAAATCTAATAACTACTGCAAGAAATGTATATGTTTTTGTGTCATCATCATTGCCCAAGTATTCCTCCTGTAGAACATGTACAATACATTTATGGAAATGAATAGCTTATCCTTAAGCATAAGGTAAGTGATACTTAATATAGAATTAATAATGTATAAGATTTCTTACTGTTTTATAAGTTTGCTTTCAAAGAATTACAGTATGCTTCTCTCATAATTGGAGATACTGTGTATCAGCCTATCATCGCAGATAAGTGTTTTTAAAATAAAGTAATGGTGTTTCTAATACTGTATTATGAATATGACATAATACTATATATCATGAACATTTTATAATGACTTGTTCATTAGTGTATAGGCTGGGCTACTGTGAAGCAATAGTATTGATTACACTGAGCTACCATAAAACAATTACATTGCTGCTGTTTCATTATCAGTGCATGAATCATATCTGTAAATGTGAATTTCTTTTTCACATCATTTTGTTTTTGCTGTCTAGTGTTTTTAATACATATAACATCTACAGTGTTTTCTATCATATAAGAGAATTTAGGGACTAATAGACGATTCATCTTGTAAACATGATGTAAACTTAATTATCGATACAGTACTATAAATATTATTTTTCATAATTGCCTCTAGCTTATTTTAAGAATATAGTATAATATGTATAACATACCAAATGTGTTAATCAAATATGTTATTGATAAGGCTCCTGGTCAATGGCAAGTTATTAGTAAAGTTTATGGGGAGTAAAAAGTTCTACTTGAATTTTCAGCTGTGGGGACATGGGTGTTTAGTGTCCCTTACTCTGCATCATTCAGGGGTCAACTGTATAAACAGTGCTGCTCTTTACAACCATGTTCATGTTTATGGATACAGAGTTTCTCTAGATCTCTACCCAGGAGTGGAATTGCTAGGTTGTGGGTTACGTTTATCTTCAGTCTAAAAAGATAATGCCACATTTTCCTTTCAAAGTGATTGTAACATTTTTCCATACCTACAAGTTGAATAAGGGTTACTTAGGCTCCATATCTTGGCCATGACTTATGAGTGAGACCTTTCAGGTTTTGTCAATTCAGTGGATGTAAAATAGCATTTCACCATGGTCTTAATTTGCTTTTCCCTGATTATTGATGAAACTGAACATCTTTTTATTTATACCATTTGTGTTTCCTCTTCTGTAAAAAGCTTGTATCTTTTGCCCATTTTTTCCCTTTGGTTGGTTTTTCCAGTTTATTCATGGAAGTTCTTTATGTATTGAGGATGCTAATCGTATCATTACCTCTTGCTGTGTAACATAGCTGGTGACTCTAACTCAGAGTTTCCCCGGAGTTTGTAATCAAGATGTTGGCTAAGGTTTCAGTCGTCTCAAGGCTTTGACTAGAGCTGTAGAATCCCCTTTCAAGATCTTTCACATGACTGTTGGAAGGCCTGTTTCTTGTCATATGTACTTCTTCATTGGGATGCTCTCACAATGCTTTAGGGAAAGCTTATCAAGCTAGCTTGAAAAATCCCATTGGATTTTTATTAGTACTGCATTGAGCTTATATATCATTTTAAGAACTAACATATCTCTGATACTTAATTTCTAATCAATGAATATGATGCCTACTTTTGTTTCCTTTTCTCCAGTGTTTTTCAGATAGATTTTTAAAGTTTAAAAATTTCTCCAAGTTCTTGTACATCTTTTGTTAAGGATATTTTGTAGAATCACATTTAAAAATGTTTTAGCACTTTATTATAAAATATACATTCAAAATGCATAAAAATAATACAAGGGTTATTAAAACATCCACATTTTCTAGTCAGGAAATAAAGCATTACCAGCATCCCAGTAATCTACCACATCTTCCTTACACAGTATACACTGTACCCGCTTACATAATTATCCTGACCTTTTTAACGGGCGTTCTATTTTTATGCGACTTTATGCTTTGTTTCTTGTAAACAGCAAAAGATTTTATTTTAAACCTAGTTGGCCATGTCTTTTAACTGGCAGGTTAAGTCTTTTTACATTTATAATGATTATTGCTAAATTTTGACTAATTTCTGCCATCTTTGTGCCTGCTATTCATCTTAATTTTCTGTCTATAATAATTATATGTTATACATTATATATAATATATAATTAATAATTTTAAAATTATAGTTGGCATATGACAGTTTCAGGTGTACAATATAGTGATTAGGCACTTATATAACAAAGTGATGACACTGATAAATCTAGTCTCCATCTAGCACTGTGCATAGTTATTACAGTATTATTGGCTACATTCTCTATGCTGTACTTTACATCCCATGACTATTTTGTAACTACCAATTTGTACTTCTTAATTCATTCCCCTTTTTTACCCACTCCTTTTTCTTCCCTCCCTTCTGGTAACCATCAAAATATTCTTTGTATCTATGAGTTTCTTTCTATTTTGTTTATTTTGTTCTTTAGATTCCACATGTAAATGAAATCATATGGCATTTGTCTCTCTGCCTGACTTACTCTACTCAGCACAATATGCTCTAAGTTTATGTATGGTGTTGCAGATGACAAGATTTCGTTCTTTTTTATGGCTGAGTAATATTCCATTGTATGTATATACCACCTCTTCTTTATCCATATATCCATTAATGGACACCTAGATAGCCTCCATATCTTGACTATTGTAAATAATGCTGTAATGAACATATGGATGCGCATGTTCCTTTGAAGTAGTTTTTTTGGTTTCTTTGAATAAATACCTAGAAGTGGGATAACCAAGTCTCTCTTTGACTATTGTTATAACCTTTGTTTTAAAGTCTATTTTGCTAACCCAGCTTTTTGTTTCCAAAACAAAAAAGATGAAAAATCTTTTTCTATTTCTTTACTTTCAGTCTCTCTCTCAATCTGAAGTGAGTCTCTTGTCAACAGCATATGTAAGGGTCTTGTTTTCTTATCCATTCAGCCATCCTATCTTTGGATTAGAACATTGAACCCATTTAATTGCCATTTGATTATATTTTTAATATTTTCTTCTTAAAGAAGTCACTGGAACGTTTCCAATAATGCTGATTTGGTGTTAATTTTTTTAGCTTTTTCGTGTCTGGGAAGATCTGTATCTTTCCTTCAATTCTAAATTATACTTTTGCTGGGTAGAATAATCTTGGTCGTTGGTCCTTGTTTTTCATCATTTAAATATTTCATGCCAACCCCTTCTAGCCTGCAAAGTTTCTGTTGAGAAATTGGCTGACAGTCTTATGGGAGCTCCCTTGTAGGTAACTAATTGCTTTTCTCTTGCTGCTTCTAAGATTCTCACTTTGTCTTTAACTGTGACATTTTAATTGATATATCTTTGTATGGACCTGTTTAGGTTCATCTTGTTTGAAACTCTGCACTTCCTGGGCTCGTATGTCTATTTCCTTAGCCAGGTTAGGAGAAAGTTTTCTGACATTATTTCTTGAAATAGGTTTTCAATTCATTGCTCTTTTTCTTCTTCTGGCATCCCTATATTGTGAATATTGGTACACTTGAAGTGTCCTACAGTATCCTTAAACTATTCTCATTGTTTTTGATCCATTTTTCTTGTTGCTGGTCTGGGTGTTTTCTGCTACCTTACCTTCCAAGTCACTGATTCAATCCTCTCCTTCATCTAATCTATTGATTCCTCCTAAGGTATTCTTCATTTGTTATTGTAGTCTTCATTTCTGAGTGGTTCTTTGTTTTCTCTCTCCATTTTCATGTTTTTCATCCCTTTGTTAAAGTTCATTGAGTATCCTTGTAACCAGTGTTTTGAATCCTGCATTTGGTAGATTGCTTGTCTCCATTTTGTTTAGCACTTTTTCTGGGGCTTTGTTCTTTTTTTTTTCCATTTGAGACTTGTTTCTTTGACTCCCCATTTTGGCTGACTCCCTGTGTTTGTTTCTATATATTAGGTAGAACTGCTGTGTCTCCTCATCTTAGTGGAGTGGCCTTATGTAGTAAGTTTATTAAAGCTTCAGTTGGATTTAATTTTGTTTAATATTGGCATCCATTGAGGTTTTAGTTTCATTATTATACATTCCTAAAGGTTCTATTTAGTTTCTCTTAAAACCTAATTATTTTTAATACTTATTTCGTTTGAGTTTTTTTCTTTATATATATCCATATATGATTTCTTTACATTCAAAATACAATTCCAGTATCTACAGGCATTGGGGTTCTAAATTTTTTCTCATTTATAATGGCATTGCCTCTGCTTGTGTTTATGTGTGTGTGTGTGTGTGGGTATATTAAATGTATGTATATATGTATGTATGTATGTATGTATACACACACATATATACTATTTAACTATACACACATATACTATTCAACTATATCTAGTTGAATAGGTATGTGTGTGGGAATACTGGATGCTTTCCTTCTGAGAGAATGGGTTTATGTCTGCGAGGTCCAAGGAATGCTATCACCCTGGACCATTGTAAATCAATTTCTTAGTTTTGGGTTTTGTAAATTTTACTCTAGACCTATTTGAAGGCAGGCTTGTAGTTGCTAATATTCACCAAAGACCATCATTACAATTATTTTTCTTCTTGTAGTTATGTGTTAAAAACAGGTCTGGTTCCTGGTAACCTCTCTCTGTTGGCAGTTGGCTATTTTTCCAGCTTATTAACAGGGACCCTGTAAAAATCTCTACTAATGGAGGCAGTTCATATTTAGCTCCCCCAAGACACTGTCTCCCATTTGCTGAGTTGATGCCTGATTTACTTCTAAGGCCACTCAGGTCTTTAAATTCTCTTACAGAGTTGATTTAAATTGCTGGGAGAAGTGGGAGGGGAGGATTGTTTTTTTGAGATTTCCCTTTGAATTTCCCTTTCATTCTGTCAAGATTAACAGCATTAAAAGGTATGTTTAGTAAAACTTATTAATTTAATTATAGTGAGAGGGCTTTCTAAAGGCATCTAAACCCCATATTGCCAGAAGTGGAAATGTTCTTCCCGCCAGCAAATAAAAAATAACTGTGATTGTTGCCTTCTTTTTAAAAAATTAGAGAGGGGCCTCATGATTCTAGACCACATGAATGGAAAGAGTCTAAGATTTCAAACTAATATTTCCATTAACCACAATGCAAGGCTCATACTTAGATCTAGTAGGTAATTTAAGATGACCAAGAACAGGATAATGATTAAGTTATAGTGTAACTTTTGTAACCCATTAACTTTATTTTTTCAAAGGCTATTTAGCATAATGAAGAAGTCTTCACAACTTGTTTGAGAAAAGTTGGATATAAAACTATTTTCTATGGTCCCAAAGTTTTGAAGATAGATAAAGCAAATTGGTAAGTGTTTGATAATTGGTGGCAGAATGATGTAAAGTTTATTATTTTAAAATCTTATATTCCAAATTTTCTACAATAGAAAAAAACCAAGAGGGCCACTGATAAACTAGAAAGTAAAGTCAAAAACTCATACTTATCAGCTAAAGGAAAAGATAACAGTTGATTATTTTGAAAATGTGACATCATGAACTATACTAATATCTGGGTGCTCACTTTGTACCGTGCACGAGACTTGATGAGGTTAACTTATCCAAAGTCCCACAGCTTGACTTGAACTTAACTCTTCTGCAGCCAGCTCTACTTGTATCACTATTCACTCAGACTCTTAAGACAGAACTTTAAATTTTCCATACCACTCGCCTTAATTTTTGTTTACCATCAGGATATAGCAGCTACGATAGAGGGACCCCCAGGAATGTAGGAGGTAGAATTATTGCACTATCATGGTTGTTTAATAGTAAAGAGACTGGATGCAATTGTTTCAGAAAAAGATGTATTTTCACATGACTATTTACATTTTTCATATATAGTTAAAGAATATCATACAACTGATACCTTCTGAGATGTTTCATGCTTTTAAATTCTTTTCTATTTACACTTTTCTGACATGGGATTAAAATTAAAATGGTCAAATACCTTGGTAATAGAAAGCAACCAGTCAACACAGATAGGTCTTTTCTTAAATCTGCTGATCAATATTAGCAACAGTTACCTTAATAAATTATTCATTAAAAATCAGTAGTAATTTTAAACAATTCATAAATACATGTGCTCTGTGCAATTTACATGTTGAATATCCTGTGGATACTAAAAGTTTGTATATTATCAGATTCACACATTATTATTTTGTCAAATAATAAGCTTTCCCAAAGAAGAAACTGGAGAAGCTTGAAGTAATATCCTAAGGTTTTCTGGAGAAATATCAGAGCTCTGCCTGCTTCACAGAAGGAGGTTCTAGTTTACGTGAGAGGGCAGTTAAAATCTGGTTGAATTTCTCATATCTCTCTGTCTGATTGACTTGTGCACCTTTGCTGCCCCACAGCAACCGCATTTGAAATTCAGTCTTGAAGATTTCACTCATTTCTTTATCTGGTTGAAAACCTAATAGAAACAAAACAAAAATGTTATTTCAGTTCTGCTTAAAGCATAGTGTTGGAAATAGACTAAAAACTTGTTTCAAGTAGGGTCAAAATAAAATTCATTTCTATCAGTACTTAAAAAAAAAATGCCCCTGAGGAAAAATGTAGGATTTGCTCTATATAAGGACCTGAGCACCTGCAGAGAAGGAATAACAAGCTCACTAAAACATGATGGAATAAAATTTATGAGCATAAACCACTGTGGGTTGTGGTGCTGTAAGGAATGTTCAGAGTACCTTGGGTTTTTTTTTTACACAACTTTATATGACTTACATGCCATGATTCACCCAGTTTAGCTGCACAGCTTGATTTATAATAGCAAATTTATAGCTGCGCAACATTCACCAGCAGCTTTAGAACACTTCCGGCACCCTAGAAAGTTCTCTAGTATCCTTTTGTAGTCAATCCCTTTCCTATCCAAGCCAACCACTTATCTGCTGTTTGTTGCTGTTTCGCCTTTTCTAGAAATACGAAATAAATGGAATTATATAATACGGATTTTTTTGTGTCTGGCTTCTTTCACTTAGCATGATGTTTTATAGATTATTCCATATTGTTGCATGGTGTCAATAATTCCTTTTTATTGCTGAGTAGAATTCAGTTATATGGACATTTCCGCCCCCATTTTTTGTCTAGTATGAATAATGTGAACAATTGTGTACACATGCATTTTTATTTCTTTAGGAGTGGAATTACTGGACCATATCATAATTGTATGTTTAATTTTAAAGAAACTATCAAACTTTTCTGAAATGGCTCAACCATTTTATATTCTCATCAGTAACATGAAGATTCTATTTTTTTCACATGCTGCTAACTCAGTATTGTGTGGTAGTATCTCATTGTGGCTTAAATTTACATTTTCATAATGACTAGTATTTGAACATATTTCCACGTAGTTATTTTTCATTCCTGTGTCTTCACTTGTGTGGTATCTATTCAAATCTCATTAAGTTCTAAGAGTTCTTTCTTTATACATTCAAGATAGAAGTCCTTCATCAGATATATATTTGCCAAATATTTACTTTTAGTCTGTGGCTTGGCTTTTCACTTTCTTAGTGGTGTCATTTGAAGAGCAAAATTTTATCAATGTTTTCTGTTAATGATTCATGCTTTTTGTTCTAAGAAACCTTTGCCTAACCCAAGGGCACAAATCTCTCCTATGTTTTCTTATAGTAGCTTTATATTTCTTCTTTTCTTTTGGTTCTTTGATACACTTTGTATTATTGTGTATGGTATGAGATTATTTTTTGCATACGATCTTCAATAGTTCCAGCACCATTTACTGAAAGGGTATATTTTATACAATTAATTACCTTGACACTTTTGTCAAAAATCTGATGGCCATTTGCGTGGACCTGCTTCTCAACTCTTGTATAAGAGAATATCTGGTCTACTTAAGGCCAAAGATGCTCTATCAACTCTATTAAAAGAGGGGGGAATCTCTAGACAGAGTCATACAGGCTTATGGTTCTAATCTATAAGCAGGTACTCTAATTTAATCTGGTGAATTATCTGATTTTATTGTTTGAGTTCTACATTGCTAACCTTGGAGAACTTTCTGAGAGAAAAAAAAATGAAACAGGTATATGATGCTTACACATAAGTAGATGCAGTGCACACTGTTTAGTCCTAAATTCTGGTTCTGAAGCAACAACTTTGCTTTAGGAGGAAATAATAGGCCCCTGCCCCATATAGTTCTTAACCTTGTGGATCAAACTGTGTGCCCTTGAAGAATTTTAAAAATTGTTTTGTGAGGACAACAGTCATCCCTGATAAATGCCTTGGTAAAGTCCTCATTCTTTCACTTGCTTCCTAACTGCTCTTTTTGCCTACAGGCCTTCAGTCATCCACCCTTCCTCAACAGAGATGCCAGATTTAAAAGAAATCTGACCACGTGATGACACACACTCATGTTTAAAACCCTTCACTGGCTCTCAGCCACAGTCCTACATGGCAAGGCCTTCCCACATATATCCACCTCCTTCTTCAGCTAGTTGGCTATTCCTTAAGACACACTAATCCAAAGTACTGCGGTTTGTAATTTCCTCCAAGCTCTTTCATTGCCTTTTCTTGTGTTGGACCCTCTGATGCTGAGAGCAGGAGAGCTCACTTCTCAGTGTGATGGAAGAAATAGGAATGCTGGTAAAGTCAAATAGTACTCCAACTCCTTATGTTAGCCCATAATGTTTTCTAATAATGACTATTAGAAGTACTAATGCAAGACAAGCTGACTGATTCTTTCTTGACTCTCTCTGTTTATTCTATACCAATGACACAACAGAGGGTGAAACAGGATCCTTGAGTCATTCAGGAATTAAAAGGAAGTAGAGATAATATAGGAAATGAAATTCCCATTAATCTTTCCTATTTGGTCTTTTCCTAATTGAGAACATCCATTCTATTTCATTCCTTCATTCCAATTACTATGTAGACAGCAGCTTACAAAAAACAGCTCTTACCTTCCAGGATCCTCTCAGCGTTCATCCGGTAACTGTCTGCAGACTCTGCCATGAGTCGGGCTTTTACCAAATGGTTCATCATAATCTCACAGCTTTCATCATTTTTTTCCCACATGTCAGTTCCTTCAAAAGTGACAGCCTGGCGCTCCATTAAGGTTACAATAGGCATCAGCAGTGGGACTGATACGTTGTTTGGGGGGACACATGTGGACTCTGAAAAACAAGGAGTAAAGTTTTCCATATGGTTTTTCAAAGTTAAGCACAGAGAGTTCCTGTTCGAGATGGCAATGTAGCAGCATCCTAGGCTCACCTCCTCCCGTGAGCACACTAAATCTGCAGCTAAATATGGAACAAATTCCTCTGAAAAACCTGAAAGCTGTCTCAGCAACTGCTATGCATTGGGCCAATGACAGAAGGCTCACATCAAAGCAGGTAGGCGAAGCTGAGATACAGTTTTACCATAAACTCCAGTCTCAGTGCAGCAACCCACAGTCTGGATGGAACTCAAAATTAAGAGCTTCTCCCTGAGGAGAAGAGGGTTTGAACTCCAACTTCTGAGACCTGTGCCTGAGAGACAAGCCCCCAAAGTAACTAGCTTTAAAAACCAATGAGGTTCAAGTCCACAAGATCTTCAAGGCTATAATGATTAAGAAATAGCTTTTAAAGGGTTCACATGCTTGCATTCACCTGCCCTAAAACTCAGTGAAGATTGATAGGTTCCCATACTTCATGCGAATGAGGCTCATATGCTAATCTTAAAGTATTGGCCTGAGGGGTAGTTATCTAATTTAGCACACATCTAGGAGCCTGCTAGCTAGTAAACACCATTTTCACACACTCTCTCTCTCTAGCTGGTGGGTGCTATCTTTTTTTAAAAAATTTATTTTTTTATTTTTTATGCTAGGCTTTCCCACCACTTTTTCTTTTACTGTGGGCACCACCTATATACTCTCCCTCTGCCTTGATCCAGCTCACCGGTATCTTCTAGAAAGGAGCTCAAATCCTTGTCTGGCAACCCGAATTTTTGTGGCTGCCGACAGAGGACATTTCTACATTACCTGACTCTGGTGGCCAGTAGGGCTTATGTGCATGGGTCCCACAGGACTGTAACCAATAAAGAGTTCTTAAATGGCTACCACCCCTAAGGGCACAGCAAGAGACAAATAGTTGCCTTCATTAGCTTATCATCATAACTGCAGCCTGAGAAGTAGGCTTCTAATTAAATACACATCTAAGGGTTGACTATAATCCTTTGCAGAGACCTCAAAGGGTGAGCACTACCTCTGTTCTCTCCCCCTGCTGTGGTCCAGAGGAAAGGATCGAGGAGCCTGAGGACAGGGCAATGGAACTCACATAATCAGAGCAGCAAAAAGAAAGAAAAAAAAAATGAAGATAGTTTAAGGGACTTACGGGAGAACACCAAGCAATTAACATTTGCATTATAGGGGTCCCAGAAGACAAAAAGCAGAAAACTTTTTGAAGAAATAATGACCAAAAACTTCTATAACTTGGAGAAAGAAACATACTCCCAGATACAGGAAGCCTAGGTACTTCCAAAAAAGATGTATCCAAAAAGACCACCAAGACACATAATTAAAATGTCATAAGTTAAAGACAGGAAAGGATCTTAAAAGCAATAAAAGAAAAATAACATATCTATACTTGCAGGTAAAATAAAATTGTATGTCAGCTGTAACTGAAAAATAAAAAAAAAAAGAGGTGGTAAAATGCAGAATAAATAAACCTAACATTCTGAAAAAGAAAAGCTTATAGCATACAAGGGAACCCTCGTAAGACTATCAGCAGATTCTCAGCAGAAATTTTGCAGGCCAAAGGGAGCCGCATGATATATTCAAAGTGCTGAAAGAAAAAAACTTCCAAACAAGAATACTCTATCCATCCAAGTTATTCAGAATTGGAGAGCCAGTTTTTTAGACAAACAAAAGCTAAAAAAATTCACCATTAAACTGATCTTACAATAAATGTTATGGGAATTCTTTAAGCTGAAAAGAAAGGGCACTAATTAGTAATAAGAAAACATAAAAATATAAATCTCACTGATAAAGGTAAATATAAAGGAAGTGGGCCAATTGCTTTTATAATGTGATTAATGGAGAAATAGAAAATCTGAACAGACCAATTACTAGTAAGGAGATTGAATCAGTAATCAAAAACCTCCCAACAAGAACAGTATAGGAACACATGGCTTCACTGGTGAATTCTATCAAACATTCAAAGAAAAATTAATACCAATCCTTTCAAACTCTTCTAAAAAAAATAGGAGGGAACACTTTCAAATACATTTTATGAGACCAGGATTACCCTGATACCAAAACCAGACAGGGATGCCTCAAGAAAATTACAAGCTAATATCCCTAATGAACATAGATGCAAAAATCCTCAACGAAATACTAGCAATCTAAATAATATGTTAAAAAGATTCTACACCACAATGAAGTGGGATTTATTCTAGGGGGTGCAAGGATGATTTAGCACCTGCAAATCAATCGATATGGTATACCACATTAATAAAATGAAGAATAAAATACGATTATCTCAATAAATGTAAAAGGCATTTGACAAAATTCAACGTTTATTTATGATAAAAACGCTCAACAATGTGGGTATAGAGGGAAAGTACCTCAACCTAATAAATACCATATATGACAAGCCCACAACTTACTCAATGGTGAAAAACTGAAAGCTTTTCCTTTAAGATAAAGAAAAAGACAAGATACCCACTCTTGTCACTTTTATTCAACATAATCTTGGAAGTCCTAGCCGGAAAAGAATCAAAATTACCCAAATTGGAAAGGATGAAGTAAAACTGTCACTATTTGCAGATGACATACTATATATAAAAAATCCTATATATAAACACTCTGTGAGAAAACTATTGGAACAAATAAATGAATTCAGTAAAGTTGCAGGATATAAAACTAATATTCAGAAATTGGTTGCATTTTTATACATTAATAATGAAGTGTTAGAAAGAGAAATTAAGTAATCCCATTTACAATTGCCTCAAAAACAGTAAAATACTTGGGAATAAATTTAACCAAAGAGGTGAAAGACATGTACTCTGAAAACTATATGACACCAATGAAAGAAACAGAAGACACAAATAAATGGAAAAGATTACATGCTTATAGATTAGAAGAATTAATATTGCTAAAATGTCCCTACTACCCAAAGTCAACTATATATTCAATGTAATCCTTATAAAATTCTCAATTGTACTTTTTACAATTCTATTTTTTACTGAAATAGAACAAACAATCCTAAAATTTGTATGAAACCACAAAAAAACCCGAAGAACCCAAGTACTCTTAAGAAAGAACAAAGATGCGGGCATCACACTCCCTGATTTCAAACAATATTACAAAGCTATAGTAATAATAATAAGGTATGGCATTGGCATTCAAAACAGGCACATTGGATCAATGGAACAGAGAGCTCAGAAATTAAGGCATATATGATCAATTAATTTATGACAAATGAGCCAATATTTATGCAATGGGAAAAGGGCAGTCTTCAATAATAGTGATAGGAAAACTGGACAGCGACATATAAAAGAATGGAATGGAACCTTATACCATACCACTCTTATACCATACACAAATTAATTCAAAATGGCTTAAAGACTTGAATATAAGACCTGAAACCATAAAACTCCTAGAAAAAAACACAGGCAGTAAGCTCCTTGACGATGGTCTTGGTGATGACTTTTTTGGATATGACACCAAAAGCACAAGCAACAAAAGCAAAAATAAAGAAGTGGGGCTACAGCAAACTAAAAAGGTTCTGCACAGCAAAGGAAACTATCAACGCAATGAAAAGTCAAGGTACTGAATGAGAGGAAGTATTTGCAAATCATATTTGATAAGGGGTTAATATCCAAACAATACAAACAACTTATAGAACACAACAGCAAAGAAAAACAATCTGATTAAAAAATGGGCAGAGGATGTGAATAGACATTTTTCCAAAGAAAACATACAGATGATCATCAGGTATATGAAAAGATGCTCAAAATCAGTAGTCCTGATGGAAATGCTAGTTAAAACCACAAGAGATATCACCTCACACCTGTTAAAATGGTTCTTATAAAAAAGATAAGAGATAATAAGTGTCAGTGAAGATGTGGAGAAAATGGAACTCTGTGCACTCTTGGTAGGAATGTAAATTGGTGCAGCCACTATGGAAAACAGTATGGGGGTTTCCTGAACAACTAAAAATAAAACTACCATATGATCTAGCAATTCCACTTCTAGATATTTATCCAAAGAAAACAAAAACACTAGCTCAAAAAGATATATGCACCTCCATGTTCACTGCAGCCAAAACATGGAAACAGCCTAAATTCATCAGTAGATGAATGGATAAAGATGTACGTATACACAATGGAAAATTATTCAACCATAAAAAAGAATGATATCTGCCATTTTTGACAACATGGATGGACCTTGAGGGCATTATGCTAAGTGAAACAAGTCAGACAGTCATGTATGCTTTCACTTACATGTGGAATCCAGAAAAACCAAACAAAACCCCTGAACTCATGGATACAGAGAACAGATTGGTGGTTGTCTGAGGTGAGGAAGAAGGGAGATCAAAAGGCACAAATTTCTAGTTATAAAATGAATAAATAATGGGATGTACTATACAGCATGGTGACTATTATTAATATTTCTGTACTGCATATTTGAAAGTAGCTAGGAGAATAGATCTTGAAAGTCTCAAAATTTTTTTTGTAACTATGCATGGTGACTAATGTTAACTGGACTTACTGTAGTGATATTTGGAATATGCACAATTATCAAATTGTATACTGTACACCTGAAACTAATATAATATCAGTTATACCTCGATTAAAAAAATAGTTAACCACAGAATGAGGTAGCTGGTAGCGTTTTTTAGCGACTTCATGCCTCCTAGAAGCGATGCTGCCGTCTGATAAAAACCTTGATTGACCCATCAACAATCCTGCAGATAACTCAGGGCCTCATAATGTGCCCTGCTAAATGCTTTGATCAGATCAGAGCAGATACAATCTACTGGTACAGACACCAACAGGGCAACCACCAGGCCGGCTTTGCTGACCCTGCACTCACCTCTGCCTTCATGCAGGATTTTGCTGAATGGCTTTAGCTGTTTCTCATAGAGGATGGCAGTTTGGGTGTACTGGTGCCGCAGAGCAGTCCACGTTTTTTCTAACCTTGAAATCTGGAAGAAAGAAAGGTGTTATCATTTTGGAAAAGGCTGTGTTAAAATTACCTTTTTTGCTTAAGTTTTGAAATACATGTTAAATGCATGTGGTAAAAAAGTCAAAGCAACTGAAAGGAGCATACAGAGAAAAGGCAATCCCTCACCTGTACTTTATTCAACACTGCTGTAGTGGCCCATCCAGGAACACACACACACAGACACAAACCCCTTGTAAATAAATGCATGTCATACTACATGTGTTTTTCTATTCCTTGCTTGGAAATCATTCTTAGATAGGTACTTATAAAACAGTATAGAACAGCCTTATTTTATTAAACTTCTGAATACTATTCCACTTTATGGATAAAGTTTAACCAGTCTTCTGTATATAAGAATGTTAGTCTACGGCCACGCCACCCTGAACAAGCCCATGTCCGTCTGATTCAGAAGCTAAGCAGGGTTGGGCCTGGTTAGTACTTGGATGGGGGACCACTTAGGAATACTAGGTGCTGTAGGCATAAAAAGATAAAAAATAAGGGATGGTAAGCTGGCAAGGTCCTTGCAATCTGTGAGGTCAACCAAGGGTTGCCTTGCCTAAAAAATAAAAATAAAATAAAATAGATAAGAATGTTAAACATACTTTTTATTCCAAAATTAGCTTGTAAAGATTTTGCAAATATGTATATGTATGAAAATATCTGGAGAATAAATTTCCTCAGAAGTGGAACAAATGAGTCAAAGAGTACATGTATTTTAAATTTTGAGAGGAATTGCCAGCTCTCCTCCATGGAGGTTATTCTGATGAGAGGATGTAAGAATGTGAGGTATAACTTTTTAATCTTACTCATAAGTAGTAATGTCTGAGACACACGGAAGATTGCCCAGGCCATATGATGCCACAACTCATTTCTTTACCTTTCTTTTGGAATACATTAGTCAACCCAACATATGCCACTGACTCTGCTCTAAGATAAATGGTCCCCCCCACACACCATAAAACCAGCAAGCCTAAGTATCTGAGGTTTTCTACATAAAACAAGGAAGGGAGGAAGGGCACTAAATGAGAGCCAAGTCTGTGTCAGGTATTTGAAGAATTTCATTTAATCCTCACGGTGCCCTATGAGGTAGGTATTTTGGCCTCATTTTACAGATTAGGAAACAGAATTGATGAGGTAACTTGCTCAAGGTTTAAGAGCTGGTAAATGGCAGAGCTGAGATTCATTTCATTGGCCTCTAAGAGCTCTCTGTGTATCCCAAGTGAAAGGTGAGAAGGGATCAGCACCAGCAGATTCACTGGGAAGGAAAGGCTGTAGGCTTCTCTCCCTCTGGCCACCCACCATGCTGCCCTCTCTTCTCACATTCCTCCTTCTTTTCTTCCCCCTCCCTGAAGCACCCACTTTTCTGAAAGAAGCCCTTTTTCTTCGCTAAGCTCATCTCCTGGACGCTCTCTCTTGATACGAGAGATGAGAGGCTGAGAAGAGAAAGCGGTAAGTGTGGCTGTAGTATACAGGCAGGTTTGGGTGGTGACACACAGAAATGACGTGACTCCTCAGGGGTTTTCCCTGGGTCTGCCACTTCCCTCCCTAAACAGTCCCCTGGCTCACCCCAGGGCTCTGAATGCCTTGGAGGACTACGTCCTCTCATTGCTGAGGTGCTTCAGAAGGGAAGTCTGAGCCGCTGGAGGGGAGGGAGCTGACTACAAAGACAGGTTAACATATTTTGGGGTAAATCCCCAACCACTGAATTTGATGTCATGGACCGTAACCACAGAATGCCAGAAAACATCCCCTTTACCACTCTCAGAGGAAGCTCTGGGCTGGAGGCCTACACACACAGCCTAGCCGCTTGACTCAGCCCTCAAAATTACAGGCAGTTTTGGATAAGAGGAATAAATCTAACGCAAAATTAAAAACACCTGAGTGAAAAATGATAACCCCTGGTATTACAGAAGGCAATACATCATGAAAATATGGCTGAATTCGCTTATTTCAAATATTGGTCCTACTCAATTCCAGTGCATCTAAAGAATTTTGAAAACTCTTGGAATGTTGTAATTAGAATTGACCATCCCCCACCCCAAATGTTCCTGGTGAAGGAACTAAAGTGTTCGGCCTCTTATTTTTAAGGTGACCTTGCTTTAATGCAAGAAAATTATGTTCCTAACATACCCTGACTTGCAGGACATGTGACTAGCTCTCTTTCCCAGTGGCAAGGTTGGATTTCCGAGGCAGTCTTTGGCTACAAAAAAGCCAAACTTGATGACGGGTGGTTTTGATATTACTGGTTACAGATCAGGTTTGCAGAACTGTAATGAAAACCCTCCCAGCACCTGGGAGGTCCAGTAGAACAGAAGTGGGAAAGCCGCATCTGAGCAATGAAGCAAACAGGGCTACTTTCCTCCATGAGGTCCATTTGATTTCAAGTACAGATTTTCAGTGCTGACATTGAAAGTGGGAAAACAGCCTGTCAAATCAAAGTGCCCGATTTCAGAAACTCTAATTGGGGGTTATGTGGCTGAATTTTTTAAATAGGAGGGGTTGTTTTAGGTGACCCAAGGAACATTCCTTGAGATAAACCACTCTAGGAATTCTCTGAAGTAAGCTCTCCAAATGGCTTGGTTTCCCAGCCATTACCCTAAAGTGCCCGTATACCTCAAATGGAAGCAGTGTCTTATACCACACAGATATCATCCTAACTGGTTCTTCGGGAACATTGTTTTGAGGATGACTCTTATTGTACATCAAAGTGAAAGTGTGGGCTGTCAGCAATGACCCATTGTTCTTCAAAACAGCCAAAATACTTTGGATACTTCTCTTGGTTGCCCACTAAGGTCAATGCAGCTTTCGCTAAGATTCAATTTACCTTTAGAGATTGACAGACGTTCGTGACTTGCTAAGCATAGGCGTGCAGACCACTTTGCAGAGCATGAAGTACACACAGGCCCACACCATCGCACAGAGCAAGTGGAAATTTACCTGCGGCATTTCCAGGGCTTTCATGATGGCTGAGAACGAATAGAGGTCCCCCATGGAGTCTTTCAGTTCCACTGCCACCTGGATGATCCTATTGAGGGTGGCCGCTCGGTCTTCCAAAGTGCCTGTGCAGCCCAGAATGTCCACTGCAATGCCAATGGCCATTGTGCTGTGTCTGAGAGAGAAGAGATCAGTGGTCAGGCCCAGGGCCAACTGGACTAGGAGGAAATGAAACCAAACCGGCCAGGGAAAGAACTGGCTTTGCCCCATTTGCTGCTCTTGCCCTGAGATGTGCTGGTAGATCAGTTTGGTTGCCATGTCAACAGAGAGACTACTCCGACCAGGCTGACTGCACCAGGGCTTGGACAAGGCCTCAGTGAGTGCACTATGCAGAGTCAAAAATAACGGATGTCCCAGGGCCGTGTGCAGACCTGGACCTGGGGGTGTGAAGAGGGCCTCCTCAGAAGTGCATGTGGCTCCTTGCACCTTCCTTCCACCATGAAAGATCCAAGCAGACACTAGGTCCCCCCAACACACTGGGGGAATCCCTTCCCTGAGGAAGCCCTGGGCCGCTTACACTGAGCCTCTTGTACTGGGAATGGAAGGGACAGAAAAATGAAAGAATATGTTTGGTCCAGGAAGACGAACAGGGTATCAGAATAAAGCAGGGAATAAGGAGCTAAGAATGGAGTGTCTGCAGCTCTGGTCAAGAGGCCAGAAAGTGAATGGAGACGTAGACAAAGACTGAATAGCCGACTGGCAGGATGTCCCTGTAAGGTCAGACTCTAAGATAATGGAAACCTTGTGTCTGCCAACAATCCTCCCTTTTCTCATCCTAAACTACATGGGTCAACCTCACAGACCCAGAACAGGAAACAGAGAGATCTTTTCTCTGCATGACAACGGGACTGATATGAATGGGGTCGCAGAGCAGCCTCCTTCACTGGTGGCAGGCAGCAGACTGATCTCTTTCCTTCCCTCAGAATATCGGGACTGCGGAGCTGGCTACTTTGGGCCAGAATGGCCTGAACTGCATTTCTTCCAGGCTGGGGTACAGGTGCTGGAGGTGAAGCCTTGATTCATAGTTACAGTTACTAAAATACATGTCTTTGAAACTGGGGCCACCTTGTCCTGAAAGTTCTCAGCAAAAGATGTCACTCCGTGGCCATGCTTTTCTGTATGCCCACATGTCAGTCTCTCTCTCACTCTCCTTGGGCAAAGCGTGGCATGATTCATCCAGTGCCTAGCATTACCAGTTTCTCTTGCTGTAGAAGAACATCCAGCCTAAGAAGAAAGTCTTATAAGAGTTTGAGCCAAACTGACAACAATTGTTGGGAAGCAAAATCTCAACAGATTAAGAAAATACTCTGGAGATGAAAGTTTTGCAGCTTATGTTATACACTAGAATAAAAGCAGGAGATATAAGGGGGGTGGGTGGGTTGCATGAAATTTATTGGTGGTAGATTAGGGAGGCGTGAAAAAGCAAAGTGGGAAAATTGCTGAGATTGGATAAAAAGCAAAACAGAAATGTGTACTTTTATATCAATGGGTACAGGATAAAAAGCAAAGCGAGGAGATATGTACTTTTATGTTGATGGGTACAGGACAGAAAATATCACAACACATAGGGGTGGTACGTGGGCAACAAGATAACAGTGTGGTCTTGTGCTCTGGTACCAGCAGTTGTGCCTTGAAGGGGACAAGAAATTTTCAATTACTCTGACATTTCAGAAGTATGTTATCTTAGATGTAGGCACAAAACAACAGACAATTTCAAAGGTAAAGACTGACTTTGTCAAGGAAGCTACAGGCATAGGACGTGACTATCCACCATGACCTGGTTTTAGTTAGGAGTGTTTACGTTCAGACCACCCTGTGTGGTTATTTTCAGTCTCTGGGTTTGTAAGGCCCGCCGTGTGGGCCTCCCCTGAGATTAGCAGGTGTAGTATGTGGCCCCTTTTTCATCTACATTCTAATGTTTGTTAAATAAGTAATGAGCTCTGCTGTCTCTGAGTGTGTTTGTACATATGTGCATGTATGACCTTAGGCCATTATCTGGCTGCTCTACTCCTCGATTTCTTCATATTTTGTAAAATGGGAACAAGGGTAGTTGTGAGAAACAGACACAGTGCTGGGTATAAAGATAATAAAGTGCCAGGCACTGGCAGACACCTAGTGAACAGCAGTTATTACTAAAATTGTCTCTATGTACACACCCTCCCTCTGTATCTTGGTCTTTCCACCTCTTTGTCTCTTTGCCTTTCTCTTTATTTATCTCCTTTTTCTGATTTCTTATCTTTCTTAATTAATGGATCCTAAGATAGACTTAAAGTCTATTTTTATCATCTGTTGTTTATTGAAGAGTTTTGTTACCCATTGGCAAAGTGTTAGTTAAGGTTGAGCTGAACATTTAGATGTTTAACTAACAGTAGACTAACTTCTCGTATTGCATGCAATCTAATTTTTTTTGGCCAAAGAAATGTCACATATTTTATTATAATCCTTCTTCCTAGATAACTTATATTTTTTGCTATTTTACATTGCATTACTGAAAATTAAAGAGTCACGAAGATTAATTTATCTTGTGTTATAATTTATAAAAATGAGTGCAGTTTTAATGGCCCTTAATAAAAGACAGTTTCTATTTCTTTAAGACTTTGCATTATATCAGTCATTTATTGGGCAATTCTAACCATTCATTCAACCAACATTTTCCTAAAACCCCCTGCATACACCAAGTGGAACAAACAACTGAGCCGGGCATGTCTGTAGCAGAAGCTGCAGTGGTTGGCAGCAGGAGGCACTAAATGTGATATGAAGGACATCTCTATTCAGTAGGCCTGGAATGGGTGAGGTGGTAAATTAAAATATAAAGGATAGTTTTGTATTTGATTCTCAAACACAAGACAATGGTGTCATTTGGCCCTTCAGGACCTCTATATCCTTGACCTTTATTTAATAAAGAAAACCACTCCCCAATCTCTGGCAGGTAGACCCACAGATCAGTCCTGGACAGAAAACAAGACAAGGAGTGAGGTTCAAGGCAAGTGGCAATCAGGAAAAAGAGGAAATGGATGTAGTCAAGAGTGGAAGTTGGAAAACAGCCTAGAGAGAAGCCCTGAGCCTGCCAAGGGTCTGTGTCACATGCCCAACGTACCTAATGACACTGGTAAAATAAGATCTAGAACTTGGGGAGTTTTCAGGCTGACATGTAGAACATGAGAAATGGGGAAGTTGAAACGGTGACCACTGGTCCCAGACAACAAAAGAAGGGAAGTCAGTGGAACTGAGAAGCCAGGCCCCCGGGTCTTGGAGAGGGAAGAGGATACCTGGAGACAGGCTAGAATCTAGAAAAGCCTGATCAGGAAGAATAGGAAAAGTGAGAAGTTGGACCTGTAATTGCTCAAAGGCTTTAAACAACCAGGATGCCTGATCAAGGTCAGCTAGGACTACATGCTAACCTCCTGCCCCCAGGAGTTTTCCACTTAGCAGTCTGGTATTTTATGTGGGATGCAACAGTGGCATTGGAGCCATTTTATCTACTTTTCAAGTAACTTTGAAAGCAGTGATGTCGATCCCCCAGGCTACCTGAAAGGCAGTGTTTACTTTCTAGGAGCTGAAATCCTAGGATGGCACTGTTCACTGGCCACTTGTGGCTACTTACAGTTAAAATAGTAAACAGTAAAATAAAACATTTCATCCCTCAACGGCCATGTGTGGCTAGTGGGTGCCGTTAATAAGGACATTTCAGCCATTACGGAAAGTTGCACTGGACGGTGCTACGACCTAGAACATCTTGGAAAGCCATGGGCAAGGAATGACTGCACTCAGGGCCCTTGGCTGTCCGTTCAAACCCACATGTATGTCATAGAAACTGGGAAATTGGTTGGAAAAACAGAAAACTTAACAAGATAGTGTTGCCCAAATCAACTGTCTTTTCTGTGTGTGTCAAGGCCAACTTCTATGGTAATGAGAGAATCAAGTCTAGCGATTTCTTAAAAATGTGCCTTGCTATTATTTCTGTCTTTCTAAATTCTAAACATCCAGCGTTCATGTGTATGGCTTTTAATAGACAGCCAGGGCGAGTGCCATCATCCTCTGACCTCTGATCCTCCATTTGTCTACCCCTCAAAGAAAATGTTCAGACTCTGTTCTTCTTAAATTTTCCCACAAACTCCCACTTAATTCCTAAAGCAATCTTGAACTCCAAAAGACAAAGGAGCCACAGCGCAATGAGGCAAGGTTTTCTGTGGCAAGATGCTCGAATGCTCTGCCTGCCTACAGCACCCGCCCCTGCCTGCATCCCTGCTCTGACCCCAGGTGGGCAAGATTGGCGACTTCTGCTCACATAGGCCAATCATCTATTCTTTCCTCCAGCCCCGTCCTAGAGCAGGGCCAGGAACGTGTTCTTTGTTCCCTGACTTCCTCTGTGCTGTCTCTCTGTGCATCTCCACAAATTCTCTGGCAAAGCCTTTTGGGGCAAGTTGGCCCAGGGCCACACACCCTTGGGGCAGATGGTGCTGTGCCTCTCACTGCTCTGAAACTTGCTGCTCTGTTAGCCCAGGAGGAGTTGAAAGGGCTGGAAACTGCTCACCTTTCGATTATGTCCAGGCGCAGCTGGTGGCCATAAGGCAAGGTAATGAGTTCCAGCCCTGAGCTCACGCCCATGTTCTTCCTCATCTCTTCAGAGACTTCAAGTATCCTGGCGACCTGTCAAGAACACAAGTTGAAGTACAGTGGATCCAAAGTGGGCTTGCTGTGAACATGAATTTAGCATGTGAAAGGAAATACACCAAACTGGGACAGTGTGGATAGACTTTACTTGTTGCAGTTCTTTTTGAGAAGCAGCATCCAAAAAAATAGTTTTTATATGATATTTGGAGGGTTTTAATACACACACTGGAAAATAAAACCTGAGAGGACAGCAGCTAAACTGGTCTGCAGAATCTGCAGATTTGGTGTTCCTGCCCAGCCAGAGAACTACAGTTCCTCGAGCTTCTGTCTAACACGGGCTGGATCCCATTGCAACGTTTTGCTGCCAATAGCAGGGCGGTGGGTGCACAGAGCTCACCGACTGCCTGCAGGGGAAAAGCTGAATTGCGTTCAAGCACTCCTCTGCTGCGTGCTTCAGTGCTTTGCCATTCACGCTCTTGCCTAACGGCAGGGCTGGCTGCTATCACGTCTAATTAGGCCTCTCTGGGGCTCGGTAAATGCACCATACGTCTGGAAACCATTAGAAACGTGAATAACGATTTGAAACCCCAGGTCTCAAACACACCCACTTCTCCCCCAGAGGGAAAATCTTTGTCCTAGCCAGCTCTCCTTCTGGTGTGTAATCACAGTTTATTAGTTGACCATTTATAGTTATTACATATTACCTTGAAATGTTACAATGGAGTCAGTGCATATTTAAAACGGGGCTAACGATGCCTCACAGCACTCTGATGCACTGACAGTGCTACCAGCGAATACGACGGGTCTCGCCAAGCTTGGACACGTGGCAGACACGGGACAATTCTTCTCCTAGATCTGTGGAGGTGTCCTCGACTACAATTATTCTGGGCATATGAAGAGTCCAGATGTCTTCATAACAGGCCTCCAAAACATCTGGAAGCTGATATCATTAACCCTGACCTTTAACTTCTGTGGTTGAGGAAGGACCTGCTGGCAGCCCTGGAGAAATGAGCCTGTGGAAATGAGCTATCCAGGGGCCAGACCGCAGAATAGGATGGAGAATTCATACTGTGCCCTCAGGCCCTCGGTTTCCCCTTCTCTAACACAACTGCTAAGTTCACCTTTCTCTAGGACTTTGCAAAGGATCAAAGGACCTTAACATTCCAAAAAGCTATTTGAATATACAAGTTGTGAATCAATGGCCATGTACAAGGGGGAAGAATTCTGACCTGATCTCTGGAAAGAAATTTATACCTTGCCCCTGGTGAGGCAGCCCAGATGCGCACCACAGCCACACACATTCTGCTTGCTTGTTTAGACAGCTGCCCTGTCAGAGGCTCCAAACCCAGCACATTTGTGGGGCACCCTCCAGTCCATAAATACTGTGTGCAACAAGACTCAAAGTCTTATCATGGATTCAATTTTGTTCTGGAAGAACTAGCATCCAGAGTGAGCTCTGCTCTGAGAGAAAAGCCCCCAATACCTTTTCCTTCAGTGTAAATGGGGTTTTACACAAAGATGCCTAAAGGGCCAGGTGGTCCTAAGCTCATCTGCAGGGCCTGGGCTGGGTCCTCTGGGAACACCCAGGGCTGCACAGCTCACAGATACAGAGGGACAAACACTCCTAGAGCATATACTGTGAGCTGGGCCTGGCAGGAGAGGGTGACATCAGTGCCTCATGCTGAGGCATTCTAGCCTCCCTCTGCTCTTCTAATCTTAGCTGTCCTGGCCCTGCAAGATCTCTAAACTATGCCTGTTCCCCATCCCACTATTTCCGGAGCTGCTGCAGTGACGTGGGGGAGCCCTAACGGGGGATGGGGGGTGGAGGCTGGCCCAGCGCTCCTCCAGCTGCCAAGGGACGTTCTAAACTGCGATAAGTTCCCCGGGATCCACTCGCCATCTCTGTTGCTCTCAGTAAAGGATTCTGATCTGCACTATGTCCTTGTAGGCTTGTCTTCCTTACTGAGCTGCAAACTGCTCTGAAGGCAGCAACCTAGCACGAGCCCAGAGGTAGAGAGTGAAAAATATTGGAGACCTGCAGGCCCTCCTCCACCCCACCCTCACTGCCCACACAGAGTGACTCTTCCATAAGCCAACCCCTCCCCCTCCATGGTTTTTGATGTCTGAGTCTCTGCATGTGTGTGCTTTCTGCCACCTGAAAGATGCTTGTTGCACTCTTCATCTGGCCAACTCCTATTCGGCCTTCAAAACTCATCTCAGACATCCCCACCCTGATTGCCTAGCTGCCCCCAGTTCAAGACCCTGCTTCAGAGGCCCCACGGCTCTTGTGCCTTTCCCACCCAGATTGTGTTCTAAATTCCTGTATCACTGTCCCTTCCTGCCTTCCCCACCATGAACTGGCCTGGCCAGGCCCTCAGTAGGCGCTCGATCAAGGCTGAATATGTAATACTAATAAACATTTACTTAGTCTCACCCTGGGCCAGGCAATGGTATAGAGGGTAGTTGGTATTATTTTCCTCCTTTTATAAGGAGAGAAAGACCAGGAGAGGCAAGTAGAGTGGGGTTGGACTTAGGCGGGTCATCCCCAGAGGCTGCACTCTTAACTACTGGCCCTTATTCCCAGCCACTGTGAAGACAAGTGGGTGGCCGCACTCTGGGTGAGTGAGGTCAGGGTGGAATCCATTTGCAGGATGGGAATGCCTCAGTGGAGCCCACCTCAGCCCCAGGACTAGAGCTGGGCACTGCTGGTCAGGTAGCCTTGAGACAGACGCTCGGGACACCCACTGTTCTGATGGCCCTCTGGATGTCAGCCCTGGGCTCTGTGCAAGGGGTGGCAGATGCTGCCCCATGCCCATTCTTAACTTTGGGGTGGCTCTGTCTGGCTGCCACTGTATTTTGAGTGGGTAACAACAGCCCTTGTTTTATTTCCCTCTCAGACTCACTGGTTGGGCCTGCTCTGTTGGCAAAGACCTGAAGTCAGTAGTTCCAGGAAAAGGATAAGGAAATGGCAGTTGACTTGGGACTTGCCATTAGAAGCTGGGGGCAGGCAGAGGCTGGCTGGCTCCTGTTTCAGTCTTTGCCTTGGGGCTCTGTCTAGCCCCTCTTCCGGGGATGCCTAAAACCAAATGGGAGTGGGGCCCCACCAGGAGGACAAAATGCAGAGAGAAACAGAATAAGAAAGAGGGCAGGCTGCATGCTCCTTCTGCTGAGAACAGACTCAGGCTCTAGTTTCATGGCTGCCAAGGCAATGTGTGAAGGTTCCGGATCCTCCTGCAAAGAGTGCTTAGGCATCTCACCTCCTACACTACCACCAAGCCCGGCCAGAGGGTTCATAGCCCCTAGGGAACTAGGCTGTTCTGTGAATCCAGAGCCATGTTTCCATAAGGAGCTTCCTCTACAGAGAACCCAGACAGGTTCATGCCAGGCTCCTGGCCTGCTGGCATGGTTCTGCTCTCAGATCCATGGCCCAGTATGAGTTACTTACTAGAACAGGAATCTGAAATCTTCGTACTGCCCAAACCAGTTTACCTGGAGTTAAAGTGAGTAAGAATTTAACACAGCAAATTATCTGACTACTTGTGAGCACTGCCCAAGGACACTCAGCCGGCCACGTGATAAGCGCCGCTCTCCGCAGCCCCCTTCCTGTCTTCTCGGGGCCTGCCCAGTGTCCCTCCCTGCCTCCTCCAACACCCAAGGACCACTTTCTGCTCTATCAATGAGGTCAACTGCGTGACCCCTCAGTCGTGTTTTCAGGAAGGTTCCCTCCCCCTCAGAACAGTCAACAATGACTAATGTTCCTTAAGGCTGTCTGGGAGGCTTCCTGCCCCACCAAGTGAGCCCTCGATCAACTGGAGAACTCCCTGAGGGGTGCTCAGAGACTAGATTTCCTACCGTGATTCATGACCCCGGAAATTCATTTAGGAAAACCCAGTTCCTAAGTAGGCCCTGACCTCTGAAGCTAATTGACTTCACCGAGCTACCAATGAAAAAGGGCTTTAAACTTCACAAAGGCCTCAGCTGTGGCTAAATGCAGGGCTCTGCCTCTATGCTGAGGAGTGGGCTGGGCTCGCCCCAGCCTGAGACACCCTCTTTTTAGAAATCTCTCTTTGAAGAATGAGGCTGCCTGGGGGCCACCTATGAACAGAAGCCACCCATAACTAAGGGAAACACTTCCTATCAAAAATGATGATGATATAAACATATATTTAGTCACATGAACAGTCATGATATGTTGTTTGATAACAGATTCAGGGTTTGGAATAGTATGTACAGATGGTGCCATTTCTGTGGTAAACAGATCTGCATGCCATAATTTACATGCCTCTATATGCAGAGTAAATGTTAGCAATGATGATTACCAGGAAACTTGATTTTATGTGATTTAAATTTTTTTCTCTTAATCTGTATTGTATACTTTTCTAATGTACATTTTATAATTAGTTTTAAAATTATAATACTTTATAATTTTTCTAAATTGAGCCAGTATTATAAAAAACCAAGCTAATTTTAAAAATGTTTATCTTAAATACCATTTCAATAATAGTAAATATATGATGTGTATATGTGTGTGTGTGTGCATATACATATACACATGCACACATTACCAAGGCTCTGCTACTCCAGAAACTACATTTTCATCTACAATCTACTTTCCTTTGGACTTGACTTTACCAGTTCCAACAGAGTTGCAGCCAAGGGAGAATTTTAAAATCAGCCACCACCTGAGAGGATTCTGCAGCAGCTCTAGACACCAGCAGGAGTGGGGTGGTGGGGAAGGAGGCTTGGCTCTCGGCAGCAGCCTGCCATCCCTCTGTTCAAGGCGAACTTTACAAGCTTCCTCCCTGGGCAAAGGTTGTCCCGGCCTAGGGTTCCCACCCCTTAAATAAATCCCAACGCTCAGGTTATCTTCAGACCTTTCCTATGAGCAAAGCACTCAAAAGGCAAGGCACAGTGAGGTACAGACTAATCCCTCTCTTCCAAACTTCCGAAAGCCACAGCACAAAGCCCCGCCCGCCCAGGCACCTACCTTGCAGTCCACGCTCAGCATGTGCTGGGCGATGACCTTGGGGTCGTTGCTGGTGAAGAGTTCTTTTGCACGCTTTAGCATTGCTGTTTCCAGGGGCTTGTTCTCAGGAGGAAGGAGCTTTGACTCAAAGTCATTGGGCCTGAATGAAGAGGTAGTCTCCAGGAGGGGCATCACAAATTTGACCTCGTCCTCCTGCCCTTTGTCCACCTGTGCTGCCACTGGTGGCTCCCAAGGCCTTGCCCTGTCATCATCTTCAAGAATCAAATAGTTGGTGCCAGAGTTCCGTGGGCCCGGTGCCCTCTTCTGCTTGGCTGTCAGCAAGTCCACATAGCTGTCCTGGGCACAGAAGGGCAGCCTTGCTCCCCTGTCACAGCCTGTGGCAAAGGCTGGGTTCAGTTCACAGTAGTTGGCCTCTGAGTTGAGACAGGTGGGTGGATATGGCGGAGCCTTGAGGAGGGGTGCCTTGCAGGGCTTGGGGGGTGGCTTAGGGCACAACTGGCTGTCTGAGCCCCTAAGTGCCTCCCCTGCCCTTGTGTCCGAGAAGACCCTCCGAACCACTGCTGGGCTGAGGGTGGGCTCACTGCCCGTCCTGAAAACAGGTGAGTTTGGGCAGGGGCCCGTGTCCACACCTGGGGATTGAGGGGGCAGCTTACAGCCTGTGGAGAATAAGAAAGGGTCAGAAAAAGCTCAGCTAAGTAGAGAACACAAAACAAGAAAAACTTAGGTGACATCCCCAGCCCTTAACTCATGCCCTTGGGTTTCAATTTTCACCCTCAAAAGATAATTTAGTGTGACTACCCTATGCCCAATCTAGAGCAGAATAGAGCATTTTGAAGGCTAAGTTGGCCCCACTCCACAGTTCTGGGGGAATTTAAATCCCAGTGACTTCTGATAGCTGAGCTGCAAGGTCATTTTATGGTCACAGAAGGTGGGGACAGTCGGAATAGGGGAATACACTGAATGTAGAGGGCAGGGAGTAACCTAATCTCACCCTAAGAAACAAGTCTTTAGCCACATCACATAAAGGTCCCCGAGTCACTCTCCAAACCAGGGTGGATCCCAGCCAGCTTTAAGGAAGAGCTAGAGACACACTAGGGAGGGAGAGAAATATGCTGAGATAACCTCAGAGAAGTAGTTTAAGGGGCATCAGGAAAATCAACTTGTAGTGCCAACGAGGGTCAGCTATAAAAATAATAAAGAACAATCCCACGGCAACCAATGGAATTGCCTACTTGGTTTCCCCATATCCCACAGGAGAATGGAGAGGGAGAGGGGTCTCTGGACAGCTTTTCCACCAGGAGCTCGAGGACCCCCCCATCCACCCTCTGCCTTGGGAGCGGACTACAGGGGTACATTCATTTGTCATGAAGACCACTAGTTAGCGAATGGGCTTAGAATCAGAAAACCTGAGTTCAAATGCTGCCTTAGCCGCTTACCTGATAGATGACTCTGGACAAGTTACTTAACCTCTCTTAACCTCTGTGCCTTGAAAAGAGAATAATCATGCCTATCTTGAAAGCTCGTTATGAGGCTTAAATCTAGCGCAAAGTGCCCAGCTCAGAGATTTGCAGCTGGGTATAGTCCTACAAACCTGCACGCATGAAGCCTTATGTTGTTCCCAAATTAGGTGACCAGGACAAACGGCCTGAAGGAAATTAGGGTCATGCTGTCCCCCTCCTCCCTGAGAACTCCCAATGACCTACCAATCGGCAGGTAGCTCTCCGACTGGTGGGCTTTCAGGGATAAGGCTCTTCTGTCCTGCATGTGATCCAGGCAGGCAGGCTGGCTGCCACTCTTCTCTTTATTTCTGATGCAAAAGACAAATGGGGTAGAAGTGTGTCATTAAATCATAAAATCTTTAGGCAGCGTCATGGAAAGTTTCTTTTAAAAAAAGATTGCTCAGAATAAGAGTGCTATGGCATAACCAAACAGTTCAGGAATGTCTGCTAAAGGAAGAAATTGCTGATGGGGGTGATTAGTACATAATTGTGCTTTGGGCTCCATCCCCACATCCCCACGACCAATCCGGTTAGGTCCTAGGACACCTCCTCTGAGCCTTTCCATCCCATTAAGCAAAGCAAGGTAAAGGTTTCATAATACTCCCAAGAAAATCTGATGAACTCGAGTGTGTACTTTTAACAGAGCCTGAAATTACTTACAGACCCAGGAGGGATAACTCATTTAACTAACATGCGATTCCATCATGACATAACAGTATCACAGTTAGGAAGGAAGCTGTAGGGCAGTTTCTACTTTAGTGAAAATCTCCAGTCCCCCAAATAATCCACATGATCACCTAGGTAGGCTGTCCTACCCATCCTCCTGGATGCATGGGGGGTGGGCGAGTGGGAGGGGACACCACAGCCAGCCTCAGTCCTGCTGAGTTGGGGAAGAGGGAGGAGCCTGGTCACTTGGGGTCACTGTCTGCAGCTGGAAGGCACAGGGCACAGCCACACAGCAAAAAGGTGGAACATAACTTTCGACACAATTAGCTAGCATTCCTCTGTCCCTTGCCAATTCAGACTGGGAATTGCTCTAATTAGCACTGAGGGACAAAATCTCTTTTGCTAGAAGAGAAAACACCGTACCAGCCAAGTTGTAATGAACTTTAATCGGCCCTCCCACAAGCTTATGTTACAGAAATCGCAAAACTGTTTCCTACCTTTGCAAGCACCAAAGAAAAAAACCAAACACTGTACCCCTCTCAAAAACAAACAAACAACAGCAAAAAAACTCCCACAAACTCCCAGCAACAGAGAAATTCCAGTAACCCCTCAGAGATAAGGCAGGGCAGAGGTCAAATTCCAAAAGGCACTGGCTTCTGCGAAGAGATATTTAAGCAATGATCACCAGGAGCAGTCAGATTCCACTGGCCAGAATGTGGACTTGGAATGCAACCTGGCCGAGAGCTCACACCTTTGCCTAGGTGGCTGCCTGCCAGCCAACCAGTGGGCCCCACGTCAGTGAAGGTGCAAGAGCCATTGAAGGGGTGGGGGCAGGGTTTTGAGCCATCTCTCCCCTTAATCCCACCCCACCCCCACGATTAGACATTTCTGGGCCTGCTGCCTATGCCCAGAGGTGACAAAGCTTAGGAAGCTCTGCTTTCAAAGGGCAATCAGGAGAGTGGCTCTGTTAGGCCTATTTCCTTAAGTTAGAGACATTCTCAGTCTTTCTTTCATTACGTATCTTAAAAAAATAGTTACATTTTAAATTCAGGTCTCTGAGGGCAGACCAGGACACCTTCCTCCCAGTACCGTACTCAATAGGAGTTCTCTGTTTTGACAACTACACTGGCTCTGTTCATGACACCTGTTCATCAGTTGAATAGTCAACCCCAACTCCCAAAAGAAACAGAAGGAAAGGGTACCCCTTTAATAGTTTAAGAGATTTCAAGTCCAATCTTATTACTATGTATGTAAAGGAGAATTTCTAAATATCTTAGATAAAAGTTTTTCCTCCCTCCCTGCACTGCCTTAAGTCTTACATTCTACTGCTCCCTAGAAAATAATAATTGTTATGGTCATTAACACTTAGCTAGCACTTATTATGTGTTGGCACTGATCTAAGCACTTTGCATATTGTAAATCATTTAACCCTCACAAGCCTGCTTTTCCAGATGAAGAAAGTGAGGCCTGGAGCAAGCAAGTAGCTTGCCCACGGCTGACCAGGTAATCAGTGGGCCAGCACTTGTGCCCAGGAGGGCGGGGTCCATAGTCCGACACTGATAAGTACCTCCGGGAACTTCCTAGTAGTAAGGCCTTAATTAGTGACTCAGAGTCCTCTATCATGCTTTTGAATTTCTACAGTCTAGAAAGTACAGTTTATGACATTTCTTCCTGGTCCAGAAAGAAAACTACTAGTAAGTGGAATAAAACATGTTGGCTTAAATGTGTAAGCTTAGAGCCGGAGAAGGAAGCTGTGTAACTTAAGGGGCTAGGGGCTGGTCTTTGCCCACCATGCATACCTCTTCCCTGCTTTCCTTTCCCAGCACAGTTTAGATAATATGCACGATGTGCACGTGGACTCTTAGCTGCACAAGAGACGGGTCCTATGTAAATATAGGCACACCACTGCTAGTTGACGGTAGGGTCTTGCCTTGGGGCCCAGTTCTCTGAACTCTTCCCTGTTCCCCAAGGTCCAGACTGCAGACCCAGGCTCTTGTCATTTTGTCCTAGGAATCTTTTTTCTTCTGAGTCAACCACCCTTTCCATGTGGACCAAGCCCTAATCTAAGCCTTCAGGCCTAACTCCCCCACTGAACCCCAGAACTGTTGCTGAACACTGGGACTCAGGAAGCACACAATCATATCTCAAATGGAGCAACCAGTTTTTCTTCCAAAGTCAACCTACTCTAGTCCCTCCTGTGGTATTCGGCTGCCCTCCATTTTCTCCACAGCAGAAGAGTCCTGGGAAGCCTGGTTCCTGAACCTCCATGACTCTCTAAACTGGTCTTGCAGCTCCTCTCTCTCTTCACCCCTCTTGCATATCACCGTCCACTTCTATTCTTAGGACACCTTATTCACCATGTTGAGTCTTTGAGGGTCTCCTGAACTCCGTATCCTGCCATCAAGGCCTCTGTGATCTGGCCGGGGTCACCCTTAAGCCTACTCCTACCAGCCCATAACGTGGAACCTTTGCTTCAGCCCCACTGTTTACTTACTCCAAGCCACTCTTGCCCTTTTTTATCTCTACCCGCATATTGAGGCTGAACCCCACCTGGAACACCCTCCTTTGCAGAAATCTATCCAAATGTCCCCTAGCCTTCAGACCAGCCAGAATCCTACCTCTTCACAAAATCTCTCCTGGCTAACCCCACCTTCCTCATAAACTACGCCATTTATTTTTGGCACCAACTTCATCGGGAACAAATCATGCACAGCCTCATGACAGCTATACCAGGAACATTTGGCATCTTAATAACATCTTTTTTTGCTTCTCTGTTCCAGAGTGAGCTCCTCATCTGCCTGACTAAGCATGGGTGTATCTGGAGTGCCCCCTCACGGTCCCGACACCACCTGAGGAGGCCCTGACCTACCTGAGGAGGTTTCCTCTGGCCAAGCTCGGGTCTCGAGCCTGGACGCTGCCCATGGTGAGGCTTAGCCTCTTGGCCACGTCTGGCCTTCCCTCACCAAGGCTGCCCTCCTGGGCCCGGCCTGGAGAGGTGCCATAGCGCTCCTCCAGACACCGCAGGGGCACCGTCCTGTTGATGGGCTGGAAGATGATGGCTCCGCTCTGCTGGGAGATGGGCCGGCGGTTGCCCACGTAGTAGCGCACCAGGCCGGGGATGGAGTCGAAGCTCTCCATCTCAAATTGGTACTGCACGCGGCTGTAGGCCTCGCTGAGCCGCAGGACCGTCCGGCAGATCTTGAAGTGCTGAGCGAGGTTCTTCCACTGACAGGTCAGAACAAAATTTCCAGGGCTGGACAGAGAGTCTCTAACTAGGAAGTCGCCATCTCGCTGCACAAGTTTTTCTGACACCTTGGGGACAAAATGGTGAGGAGTAGGAAAGGCAAGTGTACATTCCTTCTAAAAGCTGCATTTCTCCCCCACTTCTTTGGGCCAGTGGAAGACAATGCCGTTACATTTCTTCTTCTTCAGTTGGCTCTTGATTTTTTTCAAATGTCAAGTTCTTAAAAGACCCATTTGTTCATTTAAGAACTACTTGCTGACCTTACTATGTGCCAAGCACTACTGTAGGTACTGGGTTTAAAGCAGTGAATGAAGCAGAATCCCCACTGTCCCCACTGTCCTGAAGCTTCTATTTTGAGTAGAGAGATTCTATTTTAGTGAGGATAAATAAGCAACAAGTATGGTATAGCAGATGTTGTAAGTTAAGGAAACAGTAAAAGGAGAAAAGAAGTGCTTGGGAGGGGATGAGAACTATCCTTTAAACAGGTTGGTAGGAGGGTGTCATGAGAAGATGACATTTGTACATACCTGAGGGATATAAAGTGACAGAAAATAAGAAATAAGAAAATTAGTGTCTAGTGGGTCTGATCTCCCCTGCCAACAATTCTGAGCATCCTGATACTGGAGGGCCTAGAACAAAGTTGGGCCTGGTCCCTCATCTCACAAAGTAGTGGAATATATGTAAAGCACAAGTACAGTGCCTGGAACACAGTAGTTGTTCACAAATTGCTAACTATGAGGATGCTGATGTTTATAGCAAAAGGTGCAGCGTGGTCATTCCGATAGCCAGACTGCCTGGGTTTGCACTCTGACTCTGCTATGTGTCTTTGGACAAGTTACATACTCTCCCTGTGGTTCAGTTACGTAATCTGTAAAACAGGGATGATTTTATCTATAGAACAGCTATAGCGATTTAAAAGCATAAAATGTTAGCTACCTCATTATTTTTGTTACCATGTTCACTGACAATCTGGAATAATGTATAGCTGACAATTTACACCCATGGCAAGTGGAAAACAGATTTTATGATCACAATAAGGAGAAGAATGGTGGGGACAGTCATTGGTTTTACAAACTCTGACAATTTTTCCAGGCCATTCCAACATTTGATCAGTTAGCTTAGAATAGCATGCTACCATGGTTACTTTAAAATTGCATCTTTGCCTTAAAAATATTTTTCCACACGGAAATTCCATTTCTTGAAATCGAGCCTGAGGAAATAATTATAGTTATGAACATAGTAGTTATCTTAAAGGGTGTTTGTCAGAGAGCCCAATAAATAATGGTCCATGTGTACGACGGACATACATACAATGCAGAATGGTGTAGAAGAAAATTTTATGGCTGGAGAAGATTCCCAGGATATATCATTAAGTGGAGAAAGTGGCTACCAAAAAGTATATGCAGTATGATCTCATCCTTAATTTAGACAAGTCTGGGAGGGTTTATATAAACTGTTCACAGTGACTAGCTCCAGGAGGGAGAATTATGGGTGAGAGTTTAATTTTCTTCTTTTTTTGTTCCCTGTGTTTTCTGCAATCAATTTTAAACTTAAAAAAAGAGAGGAAAAGATAGAAAAAGGTTTATTTCTTTTATAGTGCTAAGAAATCTGCTACATTAAAAAAATAATTCACAACATGATGTCCTTCTTCCCGCCCACCCCTTTCCTGTCGTTATCCTGGGTGAATGACCCACCAGAACAGGTTATAATAAAAACCCAAAGAAAATTCTGTACCTCAATTCTGTACTTATTTTATTTTTCAATTTCTATACTACTAAACAAAATAACATTATTCATGGCTATCACCCAGACAACAATCACACGAAGTACAATCTAGCCCATGAGTCTGTGGTCATTGGTATAATTCTTCTTCTTCCCCATCTCTGGGCCAGGGGGTTGAGTAGGGGAGGGATGGAGAGTGAAGAATTGCCAGCCACACTAGGGCACAGGAGGCCTTGTTGCTCTGTGCCCCAGCCCCCACGATACCCTTCTTTCCCCCTGAAATTAAGCCACTGCCTTAGAAAGGAAAGGACACACACTCCAAAGGGCATGAGTCCGCAGGCGGTTGGCCAAGAGTTCACTCATCTGACTACAGCCTTGCCTTGCACTTCTAAGGTGCCGCACTGTGGCTGCTGCCTCCTGCCCACTCTGTGCTTACCGCCCACAGAGATACCTGCTTTTCCGTCACTCACTCACTGGGTGTGTGGGATGCCCTTTGCTTTTCTGATCTTAGCTCTTCTTAAGGTGTCTTTAGAGATAGGCCCGAGTTAGTCACTCAGGCCACTTTGTAATATGTGTTTTTGGCTAAACTGGGGCTCACTCCCATGTGGCCCTGATGTGTGACCCTGCAGGGTCATCGATCTGGGCGTCGTCTGAGAGTAGCCGTGCGTGCACTGGCGGGGAGCTGGCAGGTACCTGTCGGGGGATGCGACCGTGGTACCAGGCGTGGCTGCGCAGGTCCTCACTGCTCAGCAGCAGCTCCTCCTCCAGCTCCTTCCTCAGCCTCTCTGGGGTTCCATCCATGACGTGCCTCTCCTTGGAGAACTGCAACACAGGGTCAACAGTGACTTCCCACCATGCCCAGGCCAGCCAGGCCAGCCTACCCGCCTTGATGACCACCCGCCTTGCAGTTGGCTGCTTCACCAATCGAACCAGAGTGTGCCCAAAGCCCAGTTCAGGTACAGGAGCCTGGATAATGATTACAATTAGCTGTGACCTTTCATTTCTCTGGCTGTAAGTGTGTGGTAAAACTTTCACCTGCACAGGGGACTGTGATAAGAGAATCAAGCAGGCTGTTCCTTTTATCAGTCTACTCAGGTAGCAGTTAAAAGCATAGGGAGCTGGGCAGGGGTGCCAGAGAGAGAAAGATGTGTGGATATGAGGCACGTCGAGGCCACAGGGGAGCTTCCTCGTTCTCCGTCAGAACTGCTCTGGGAACTGAACACGGAGCTGGGAAAGACAGCAGTCCCCAACTGGTCCATGGTCCTAGGCCAATGGTGGTGGCCTGAGGTCTCTGAAAACTCCAGTTCTGGAACTGAATCAGTCTTTGGAGACTTTTAGAGCAATTGGATAAAATAATTTTGTGTCTCTTGAATCTATTAATAGAAGTCTATATTAATATTTTGTATGTCTTTAATTTCATTTTTCTAGTATTTCATTTTTATGACAGATTGGAAATCGAAACTTTAAATCTAAATGAACAACTGGTCCTTCACCTCAGATAGTTTGAGAACCACTGATCTAGGTCATTGCACAGCAGCCAGGACAGCAGGTCTGGGTGGGCAACATTGGCTCTCGGTTCGATTTCAAACCCATGCTCACTTACAGCATATGAACTTGGATACCTGCCCAGTTCTCAGCAAAACCAGGCTCAGGGACAGCTGACTGAAGGTCGTGGAAGCAGGAAAAGGCCATGTCCTTGTGTTTTCCCAAGTTCCCCAGCTTGTCCTCAAAAGCCCTTCGGAACCACAAAACTATCCTCACTACACTGCTCAGCACCTTAGCAGGAAAAGAACCTCAAATTCCTCTTCATCAAAGAAAAGGAAAACAGATTTGGGATTTTACAGGAGGATCCTTATCCTTGAGTCTTTCTGGGCATGTTGGCCCATGAAGGTGCTGGCAGCAGAATAACTCAGGGGTCACTTTCAAGGTGAGGCTCTGGCTTACCAATTGTTTACTTCCCCCTCCTGCTCTTCCTCACCATTGTTCCTCTCAGTGCAAGCAGGAGTGTCTGATAAACTGAATTCGAGTCAGAGAGGCTAATGTCAGCTGCCCAAGATGCCTGTAGGCAGTGATGTCTGACACTGTCTGCTTTGATCATTAATTATATACAGGTGCTTCTACACACAGCTCACTGGAAAGACTTGAGTATAGAATGTAGACTGTCAACCGGGCCACATTTACTGTTAGTTTATTGTGTCTTGCCTCCCACCCAATTATAAGTTTCCCAAGAGCAGAAACCCACCTGTCTTCTTCCCAGCAACCCTCAAGCAATGCCTAAATCTATTTGGCACTCTATTCACCGAATGAACAAAAATACCCCAAGATGAGAAACATCCATGGCTTTTTCTTACTTATAGAGATTCACCTCTTTACTGTCAAATTATTCGAAGCCCTATTTTATCTGGGCATGTTCCCACACAGCTAAAGCAGACCTCCCTGTCTCATGTGGCCACGTGACTAAGTTCTAGCCAGTGAAGGGTAAATAAACCACAGTGTGAGTGAAAATTCTGAGCTGAGATGTGATGTCAGGAGCTGCAACACTGTCCCGGACCATGAGGAGGAAGCCACGCCCTAGGAGTGGGGAGCAGAAGGCAAGAACCAGCCCCGGTCCCTCACAGCTGTGGGGTCAACACGCCAGCCCCAGACTGCCTGCCTGCAGTTCTTCCACGTGATAGTCTGTCTTGTTTAAGCCTGTTATTTTGGGTGTTTCTGTCAGTGGCAGCTGAACTAAATCCCAAGGATACTGTGACCCTGGCCCCTATTTAGGTACTCTGATGGACGGTCCGTATGCCCAGCCTAAATCCTCGTGCTGTGTCCTGGGCCTACCTCTGCTTGGTCTGAGCTCTGAAAATGTAGAGATCCGCAGGACCTATCCTCTGTGAGCCTCCTCTGAAAGTGTACTCTCCCGCATTTCTCTCTGGATTCTCCTCTCCCTCTGACGCCCAGCACCTAGGCCACTTCCCCCCACTCCCACCCACTCTCTCTTTCTCAGCATCTCTCCTAAGCGTCAGATGTTTCAGCATTTTATATGCAACAATCTTTCACTCCAGCTTTTGAGATATACTGTTTTATACTTGTTAACAAAAAAATAAAATCATCTGTCTTGTTACTTCTGTCCTAACTCCTTAGAGGAAAATCCGCAACTATAGTTCTCCCCCTGGAGATTCTGGAGATAGGGCACTGTAGGGAAGTATCTAGAGAGGAGAGAAAAGCAACTTAGTAAGACTGACCCAAATATTTGGGAGGGATGACCAAACATCAAAAAATATGCCCTTAAGCTCTTGAATAAATTGTGAGAAGTTAGGAGGTTATGCAATTGCCTAAACCTGTATTTTAAAGGGGGAGGAGAAAAGAGATAGGGAGGGAGATGAAGAGGGACAGTGGGTAGAGGAAGGAGTTGTAAGAACGGAGGGTGGGAGGGAGGCAGATCCAGAGCAAGTGAGCAATTTCAGAGAACTCATTTCGAGCCAGTGAGGGCTGGTTCTACTACACTAAAACTAGAGTTGGCTGCTGGGAGCTGCTGCCTCAGTAGGCGATGCAGGCCATGTCTCTCAAACAAATGAAGAAGGTAATTCAAAACTCACCCACATATAGTCACTGTCATCATTGAAGAGTGGTTATTTTGGGGGTGGATGCCTTCTAGAACTTTCACTTACTGTTTTAAGCACATATATAAGTGCAACTTTGATTATTCTTCCCAAGTGCCTATATTTTGAGACCCTGACCTTGGCGACTATGATTTTGCCACTATAGATAAGTACTTTGCAGGGCTGTCAACCCCGTGGTTGGTGAGGGATGACCATATGAGAAAATTTGACAAAATGTACCCATTTGTATTTCTGAGAGCACTGTGATTGACATTAGAGCTCCTTGGGGATCAGGGATGCGACTCTGCTTCATGGGACAGGTCACAAATGTCTGTGACCAAACTTTTGCTAACAGTGCCCCCTTCCACTTTCTTATTGCCTTCTGGGAGGAATTTTAATTTTTCCCATTTCGTTCATAGCCTAGGCTAGTTTTGGGATATTTGAGTCTACAAAGTAAATTCTAGTGGTTGAAGGTAACACCATATCTCTGCCCTTGGCAATGATTTTATCCCTTCTGTGTGGTAATCTGTGTCCTCTGAAAGTCTAGTTCTACTCCTGCCCTTCTTTAGACTACATTCCGAGGAAAGCATAGAAGAGAGAAGTTTTTACTCACACTATATGCACAAGTATTATTTCACACATAGCCTTGAATCAAGCATGAGAGGGGACAGAATAAGGGGCAGGTCTCAGCACTCCAACAGCTTCCAATCTTGGGGAAATAAAGAGGACACACGCATATTATGCGAATCATGTCCAGTTCTTACAGCCTTTTCTTTTACATATTTTCCCCCTCTTTCACACTACTCTCTGCAGACATCTTCTGAATTCAATGTGTCCCAGAGACAGCATAATACAGCTATGCTCCCCCAGAAAGTGTACACTGAATAGAAAAGGAGCACACACTGGCCTTTTGGATTTTACATTTTTCAACTGCCAGAGAGAGACAAACAGCAAGAAAACTCACGAATTACTAACCTTTCACGGAAATGCTACACGTGTTACTAATGACCATATTATAATAATACTTTTTCTTCAAGTTTATATTCTCTAACTATTCACCCCTGAATTTGAACATCATTCCTAGAAGGCAAGTCAGATTCCTTGTTTTGGAGCTTCGTATCTTGAGGGAGATGGTGGCAGTGAGGGGGAGGCCAGAGACAGAGGTGATTTGCTGCCCAGGCCCAAGCCCTGGCCGTCCTGAGCTCCGCCCCACAGCAGCTGAGGTGCAACCTGGGGAGGAGGGAAAGTTGCTGGCTTTGGATCGAGGACATTCTGCCCACAGGTCTCGACAGGTTCATTCTAGGAACCGAATCCACCCATAGTCACCATGAGAGAAAGATGCAGGTAAGACCCACATCTTCGACTCCAAGGCTTGCCTGACTTTGACCTGCCAGAAATTTAGGAGCAGTTCTTTTGGGGTGAGGTGTAAGAAAAGGTGCTATGCACATAAATTAAGTAATAAGCATACCTTGATCAGGAAAGACAAAAAGGAAGGAATGGGGGAGGGGACGGGGGAGGGTGAGTAACTACTATATCATGGTTACCCACTTACATGGTTCCCACTAGCTTTGGGGTCTGAGATGAGAGGTAGGTAAACAGATAATTAGGGCAAATGCGGGGGTAGATGAAGCCCACACTTGCCACATCAAATTGAAGGTTAGTTAGGAAATTCATAAGTAACTACCATGGTTGATTTCCATGGAAATCTGAGTTTGGCTACATCTTTCCTATCCCCAGCATTTTAATAACCCTGATGGCAGCAGATATAACAGCGCAGTGTTTAAGAGTATGGCCAGTCTGTCCTCTCCATCCACAGGCTACTGTGCCACTGGCCAGCTGAGTGACTTTGGACAGGTGACTTTACCTCTCTATAGAGCATCACATTCCTCATCTGCAAAATGGGGATAATATGTGATGAGATGTTAATAAGGATGAAATGGACCACTATCTGCAAAGCACTTAGACCACACTCTGGCACACAGTCAGTATTAACTGTTAACTGTTAACCAGGCTGCTTGCTACTCATCTGGTCATATAAACAAACAGTTCACGTTTGCGGTGGTTAAGGTCTGATGCATGGTGGCACAGAGAGTCCTGTTTGGGAGGAAGCAGTTAAGGAAAGCAGCCTGGCATTTGTTTCAGTGCCTGCAGGCTGCCTGGAACAGGTTTGTCTCTTCGATCCTCTCGCCTGCCCCAGGACCTCTGGTCCGGTTACAGGGCCAGGACTGGTCCTAGCTTGCTCAGGCCAGCTCAGAAAATCATGCATATCACTCTGAAAATGGAATGAACATCTCTACAGCCCCACAAGGCCCCCGGCAAGTCTGGTCTTGACAGGCTGAAATAGCCAGAGCCCAGGAGATGGCTGGGAAACACATTCTGGAGGCTCAGAGCCAGCTCCACGAACGTGCCAGGAACCTCGATTAACATGGAAGTCCACATTTCAACAGTTCTCCCAGGAAGAAAAAGCTATTTCTGTGGGGGATTAATGGAGAGCGAGGTCTCATCTTGCAAGGGCTGTATGACATTAGAGCCTGTATTTGAAATCTGGCACGACAATGGGACCCGCGGTTTGTGCTCCTCAATGCTGGGATAAGGGAGGGTGTGCCCATCAGCATCTGTGGGAAAGCCCCAGAGGAGGCTTCTGACACTCATTTGCATGTAGGAGACAGTTGAGAGGATTAAAAAAAGATGGCATCTGCATTATAATTAATATTGATTTTACTCTGTCCCTTTAGTAAGAAAAGCTGCCCAGTTCCCACAGAATTTTAAATTGTGCAAATCACTAGCAAAGACCCAGTTCCCTGGCCCAGGAGCTGAGGGCGGAAAGAGAAAAGTCTGCAGAGGCGCCATTTCAGGGCCATCAAGAATGTGACTAAGCAATTTGCCAACCATCCCACTGCCAGCAGGGGATGACGGCCCTGGTCCCTATCCTCACGAAGGGCACAGTCTGGGAAGACCACACACGGAGAAACAGTTTAACAATCCCTGAGCATTGGAAACACACTGCCTGGATCTTACCCCTGCCCCTCCTGCTCTGTGTCCTGAGCAAGTCACTCCACCTCTTTGCCCTTTCGTTTTCTCCTGTGTCAGAATGAGAAAAATTACCTTGGCTCCATGTGGGGTGAGGGAGAGGAAGGAGAGAATGGGAAATCAGGGTTGGCCCTTGAGGATAAAACTTGAGAACAGGAGGGGTATTTGGGGCATTTGAGCTAAGAGTAGTTGGGCTTGGGTGGATGGAGGTTCCAGTTGGGGAGAAGAGTTGAAGCACACAGAAGTACAACAGCAGGAGTATAATATGTGTGTGTGTGTGTGTGTGTGTGTGTGTGTGTGTGTGTGTGTGTATAACATATGTGTATCACCCTTCCTCCTGCCAAAGGAAGCTCTGTTTTTTCCTCCAAGCCTATGGTTCAGACTCTACCTTCCTGGCCATTGCTGGTTGATCTGGGTAAGGGCCCCTGGCCCAAGCTGGCCTAATCAGAGTTCTTTCTGGGATTTTTCTAAGTGGAACCGAGTAAAGAAGATACTACCCACTCTGCTGAAAATATCATGCATGATATTCTGAAGTATGGAGGTTGCTTCACCTGTTTCCTGCCAGGTGGATCAGGTGAGTGCACTGAGAATGAAACCAGCATGCAAAGGGACGGAAGGTGTCCAGTGGCACACACAGCTCTAAGCTCCAGCTGATTACATCGACCCGTAAATTCCCCTTGTGACCTAAGTCCCAATCCAGGAAAATAGGGATTAAACGGAGGGGAGCCTGGTACTGCAGGCTGAGGAATTACATGTTCACACTCCAGATACTGAAGAGTATTGAAAATCTCTGCCAGGAAGGGTGATCACTTCCTAAGTTATATAGACATCTAATCACTGTGTTGTACACCTGAAATTAATATTGTATGTCAATTATAATTGAAAAAAATTAAAATTAGAAATTTAAGAAAAAGAAAGAAAATCTCTATCCAGGAAGGCAGCAGGTAAAAAAAAAAAAAACAACAAACCAAAACAAAACTACTTTTAGAGAGATCTGGCTACAGTGAGAACAGAATAGAGGGGGATGGAGGCACAAGGCTAGTCTCTTTTGAAATGCGCTGCTGATGAAATTTCCATCTCTGGCCCTTAACGTTGGTGCCAAGGTAGGATTTACCAGAATCTACTTCAGAGCTCAGATGTCATTAATATAGATAAACAGAACTCATCTTTTCTGCAAAGCATGGTGCTCCCCCTTTCCTGCGTATTGACACCACCTCTGCCTTAATTGCCCAAACTAGAACCCTCAGAATTAGCTTCCACTGATCAAGAAATTCCTAATTCTACCTCTTACTGATGCTCATTCTAATCCCCACTGAGGTTACTGTTCTATTATTGAACATCTTTAATAGCACCCTGACAATTTGTCTCACCTCTGACTCTGGTCATATAATCTATCTAAATGTCACAGACTTAGCCTATCACTCCTGGCTCAGCGACTTTAGAGGTGCCCCAGCTAGGGATGACAAGAAATCCAGAGTCTCTTCTAGACTCCCCACAAAAAAAAAAAAAAAAAAATGGATGGGCTTCTTATGCTTAGTTTCCACTCACCCAGGGCTCAGAACTAGTCCATGGGGGACACACCTCACATCCTGCCCTATCCATCCAGATCTCTGAGCTTTGAACATATTCCTTGTAGCCCAGTGAGCTGAACTACCACCACTACTATATACTGACATTACACACAGGAATCCAGGTCTGAATTTGCTAGGAGGCCCAGATCAGGAGAAGGCTGTGGACACCTAAGTGAAGCATCCTTGCGGACCCCTGGAAATAACTGGCAGATGCTTGATTGGTAGGGAAGATGGGCAAGGGTACTGTCATTATGCAGTGGGGCCCATGAGTCATCAGATAGGGGGCTTTAAAGTTTTTAGATCTTTATTTGGGTCCATGGGTTGCTGAAGCCTAGTGAAATATTTGTTTTGTTCTGAAGGGCTCACAGTCACACACAAAGGAAACCTAAAGCCTTCATAAGACAGGTGATATCCTTCTCCATCTGGCCCTGAGCTCTCTTCCTTATACGCACTGATACAGGGGCCCTGGTGGCAGGGACCTTCCATGGATCTCTGGTAGAGTGTCCCTTATGTTTCCCTTTCATGCTTCTGTCACATGTCCAGCAGACAGGCACACCTGTAGAGGTGCCAACTGTGCAGCCTTGTTGGAGCCCAGGCTGTGGAATGAGGAGAGGATAGAGGGGAGGATGAGGTGGGTAGGGGCCTTGAAGGCCTTAGTAAATTAGTCTGATTTTATCCATAGGGGCAAGGAATACACCAACAGATCCTACATGGTGGGGCAATATAGTCTGCTGGGCTCATGCTCTTTGGGGACAGAGGCCACATCTTATTTGTCTTTGGCTTCCAGAGCCTAGCCCAGTGCCTGTCACATAGCAGATAACCAGTAAACACTTATTGACCAGAACTAAGCTTGGTTTCTTGCCTTCCTTGTGGTAGCTTCATTGTCACTGGGTGGGGAGGAAAGGAGAGAGTTTGGAGGTTGGTCAAAGATAGGCAACATCGCCCACCCTTTTAGACTTCTCTTAACTTGTTTCTTTATGCACCTTTATGTCACAGGACTACTCAACCTAATGCACAAGCTGGCTCTGTGCCCGACACACAGTAGGTACTCACCTGGAATAATGTAGAATTTGAACCTCCTTTCTAAGATGACTTCTAGCCACAAAAATTAACTTCACTAAAGAATTTTTTTTTTTAAGATTATAAAATTCATCAAAGATTTTAGAGATATCTTGCCCTGGAGAATTTAGTTCTGATGGAATAAAAAAGCTAGAATTTGGAACAACCAATTTCTACTTAGGCATAGGTTTGCTTATTGTTTATTTGAGTTCAAAGTCAATAGTTCTTGGGGTTTTGAGTAGTGTTAAAATGTTGCATCTGTGCAGAGTGATGCTGACCACCTGTGAGAAGTTACTTTCTCTTGGTGGCATGCCTACATCTCAAAATTAACAAGTACGTGTAGTTATAGCTGGCTCTAGCTGGCTCACAGGTCTGCAGAACACAGGTGTCGGAGTGACAGTGTGCGAGTACAAGAAGGTTTAGTGTTTTGCACAAGGCTGAGAGGTTCTGGTACCTAGAGTATATATCCGTCAGGGCCTTGGATGCTTAGTCGGTAAATTTTTTTTGTTGGATTTTCAAAATGATTTTTCTAGTCATTCAGTCTATGATCAAGGTTGGCAATTAACTTGCTTGAAATGAAAAAAAAAAAGAGGAAGGGAATGTGCATGAAAACAGGAGAAGGAGGGGAGAGGAAGGGAAAGAGAATGAAGAAGGAGAGCGCAAGCTCCTGGGCTAGTCTCTCCGAGTTAGGAGTGTCAGGTCACAACACCCAGAATGCCACCAGCTTTCAAACAAAAGCTTCTTTCTTCTGCCCTGAGCCGGCTTATCAGTTGAGGGGGAGGTCAACAACAGTCAGGCCTCTCATCAAGTTGTACCAAACAATAAACACCACAGGTCAGGTTTCTAGAAATCTCATCCAGAAATTATGATCACAAAGTTATAAGTCTGACTTGCAATCTGAATCATCATGTAAAATTGGTCTAATTTTAGAGACAAGACTGCCCTCTGATGAGCAGGTAGAAAACCCCTCAGGGTCATACTGTGAACCGTCACCAGGTGGCCCAAACTCAGGCGATGCAAGAATCCAGAAAGAAAGACCCTCATCTCAAGTCACTGAACTCTGACAAGACCTGAGATGACACCAAGCCTGAGTCATTGCAGTCCCTAATAATTGTTGTAAACAAACGAGGAGATTAAGCTCTCCCTTCTGAGAAAAGCACACTTTTGAAAACCATTACACAAAGCATTCTGAAGCCTTGCTAAGGTTGCCACATCTAGGATTGCCTTGTAAGTAAATCTGCCTAAAAATGAGATTCTTTGGAGATTTCAGAAACTCGGCCCCTTTGAAGCCCTGCCTTGTGTTGAATTTCAAGCAGTGGACCAGTTTATAATCAAATTCCAAAGTATATCAAAAACTTTTAGAGATCCATTTGGTATTTTTACCATTGGAAACCTGCATAAATTGATCATGAACCCACAGAACGAATAAATTTCAACTACTTCTGCCACTCTTAACCCTGCCACTGGCCAAAAAATAAAAATCCAGTTCTTCATGAGTTTCAAGTATAGCAACTTCAAGTACAAGCTCTTGAATGTTTTAATCTGAAGTAGAAGGAAAGGAAAGGGGATGGCATTTTTGGCAGTCCGAAGGCCTTGAAATGAAACAATTCATATATTGGATTCTGTTTCACCTATTATTGACATTCTCTGGATTATGGCTTGCTTAAAAATATTTTATTACAATCCAAAGGTAAATGAAGAAATGCTTGAATTTACCAATTCAACTTTTCTCACTGCGGTATGAGGCTAAAAATACAGTTTCTCATGCTAAGAACTGTGATTAAAGTCAAAGCTTTAACTTTAGTAAACAATTAACTTTGTAAATAAAAGCCCAAAGAGAAAAAATATCAAATTCACATCTTCCATCTCCTATTTGGTAGGTAAAAGCAAATAGTGGCATGAGCAATTGGGCATTTCAGCCTGGCCCTGCCTAATATGTTCACACATAGTGACCTGGCCACTGGCTCCAAGAAGTGTACAGCACAGAGGCACTACCTCTAAAGAGGTGTTTTTCATACATATTATCAATATACAAATTTTTGATGCCTAACCGTTTCCTGGCAGATGACAATAAAGTGTCTTGAGGAAAGGGTGCCTTATTCAAATTCACACAAAGACACTCTATGGGCTACCAGGGAGCGACTTGGAGGGTGTCCCTGCCTTTTAGGTGTTTGTCCCTTGACAAATGGAGACCTCTGTCTCCCATGGGCCTCTTGCCTCTGAGCCTGCTCCTTCCAATCCTTGCCATGAAATAGCCTTTGCAGACAGCTTCCTAACCCACACTTACTACACCCTGTTGCTCAAAGTTCTGCAGAAACAATAAGGAGGTCAATTTTTATCAAGAGCTTGAGAGTCATGGGAACATTGTGCTTCTGATTAAACTCAAGGATTTACCAAGAGCCTGCTGTGCCATTCGGCCTCCTGAGCCAGATCTGAGGGGTGACACAGATGTGGGGAAGAGAGACTCATGGCCTGACAGGGTAAAAGCCTCTTTGAGGAAACAAGACATCTGAAGAGAATGTACAGCAATCAACCACGAGCAGTTTTGCTGGTGTTCTCAGCACTCTTTCTCTACCTTATCTGAGGTCAGAGAGGGATTCTGGCCCCTTTGGAGAAAGGAATCAGTAGCAAAGAGATATCACAAAATCTCAGTAAGTTTCAGCTTTCTGAACCACTTCGATTAATTTGCTATTAATGTTTAAGCACTTTAACGACATAATTTCTCTTTTCTAAATCCTAGAAAGAAGCTGTCTTCAGCGAAGATTCTGCAGATGGGTTCCTATGTCATTTTACCACATGTTAATTAAACCTGTGTAATTTATCACACTTTACACCAGATTCTCACTTCAGTGCCACTAAAAACTGATTTGCAATTTGCTGTTAAGATGCTTCATTTTCCTACTACATGTGATTTTTCTTTTCATAGACGAATAATGATACAGGGGCCATTACACACTGGTACACACAGGACAATGCCTTCAAAATCACAGAGAGCCCAAATCCAAGAAATTTCATTTTATTCATTCTCAAATCTTATCAAAGGCTTATCAAGAGAGTCACAGGACCAATGAATAGGAACTGTGAAGAGGATATCTGTGGAACACCTACTTATCAAGGTTCTGAGAAATTCCCATTAAAATTCCGCTTTCTGTGTGTGAAAATGAAAAAGTCCAATTTAATTTTGATTTCTGCAGACTGGAGTCTGAAAGAGTACACCCTCTAAGCAGGCAGCAGTAACTTAACTCTCCATCCCAAACTAATTACATTAGAATCACTCTGACTGTTCCCACAGCTCCCTTTGATGTTAAACTCCCATTGCCTTTTATCCCCAGTCATTCTCCAGGCAAGGTCTCCTCCACGCCTTCTCATCCTGTAGCATCTTGAAGCTATTGCTTTTGAAGCTCAGTTTTATTTTAATGCAACACCAAGGGACTGAAAATTATTTTTCATTGGAGGAGACTGATTTCAGTCTGAAAATTGCAGGAGGAATTGTAAGTTTGACAGGATACAGCACACCCAGCACCAAAAATGGCTTATTTCCTTCACAAAGGTTTCCTACACATGAGGACCTTACTCAGCACACCAGTGACACCAGATCTCCTTCCTCGACTCGGCCCCAGTAGGTTTGCCCATCGTGTTTCTTACTCTCTTGACAAAGTATTAGTTACCCATGGGCTTACTCATTGCTCGGCTCCAAGGGGGTCTCACCTTTCCCTGGTAATAGATAAACTAAAACACAATGACGTTTTCAACAGGCCATTTGTTAACATCGTGCCACGCTGAAAGCTGAGGCAGGTGCCTTCCCCTCTAGGTCAAATTTAGATGATGACTTTCCAATAGCAGAACCTCCAAATCACTAGTAGGAGCGGACATCCAAATCACCCCCATGAGGCAGCCCTGTATCCTGATTCTTCCCAGCGAGAAATCGGATGTGCCACACTTCAGATAAAGGCCGTAGGTCACTGGTCGCACTGAAAGGTTTATTAGGCCAGCGAAACAAAGGGCTCCAAGTAAAAGCTAAGTACAGGTCTGACTATGAAAACCCCTTCTAAACTGTTTTTATCCCTTTAACCATGTCCTTAAGTGACTTCCAATAATACCTCTCCCTCACACAGGGTTGGCACACAGGCTAAATGAGACAATGCAAGTGAAATAATAATCGCCGGGTCTGGCAGTAAGATTCTATTCAGCAATAGTAGTGCTTTGTTAACATCTATGGAGAATGAGAAAACACAGACTGCCATGAGTAAGGCAGAGCCCAAGACGGGTTAGAACACCCGCTGACCAAAGTTTATAATACAAGGAGAACCAAACCAGAAGTCTTTACCATGGCTAATTTAACCTTGTTAATTTTACATCTTAATTCAAATTATGAGTGATTTGATACTCAGCTGTTCACCAAAATAGATGCCCTACTTCCTCTTCAATAGGAATATCAGAAAATAAAAATCAACTTAATTCATCCTTTTTGTCATTCACTTCGAACAAATGAGGCACCACTGAATAAACAAAATGCATGTGGCTGAAAGACAGTAGGTGCAATTGGAAGGAAAAATGAGATATACCAAACACAGAGGAAAATCTAAAGATTCAGAAGGCCTTCCAGCATAGGGTGTGGAATAAATGACTTTTCAAATTCTCTCTCTCCAAAATAGTACTGTGACTAACAACTGTCTCAGAAATCTGCTCTGGGACAAAGTGCATCATATGTCAGGGATAAGGATATAGTAGGTTCTCAGTATAACACAAAACAAAACAAAACAAAACAAAACAAAACAAAACAAAACAAAACAAGATTAATCAGAAAACGGGTTTCAGCCAAGCATCAACTCCACCATTCCAATATACAACTCACACATCACTTTAAAGGTATATTTCTCCCAAAGGAGTTCAAAGCTTTTGCACTCGTGTATCTGATTTAACAAGCTTTTTAAAAATCACAAATGCCATGCTAGATGTCATAGGCAGAAACACAGAAACAGCAACCAGACAAGACACCCGACACAATACAACTCACACTAATGGATTCATACACTATCCCTGGAGTTAAATAGGTAGCAAGAATATTCATACCTCAAGAGAAAACATGACCAAGGTCCTGAATTTTCATGATTTTCTAAGACTTATGTAGTAAGGGATTGACTGAAATCTAGAATCTGTCTCCCAAAGTATATAAAAACTGGAAATGTTTACTTGGTATAGAAAAGACTTGAGGGGAATATGAGGACTGTGTTGAAATATCTGAAGGCTTGGGCTGTTGTTGTCCCAAGATGACAGGTCAAGTATTCTTGGTTCAGCTCCCCAGGGAAACAAATACAGAATCCCCTCTGGTCTTATTTCTAGGTATCCACTCATATCAACTAATTTAGTATTGAAAATAGACATGTTCACAATAGAGAGGGGAAAAATATGCATATAAAGGGCTGTTACATCCTATTAACTGCAGGATAAGGTGGACATTGCAGGTGCATAGATTTGACTCAATACAAGGAGGGACCTTCTAGCGAATAGAGTTGTTCAAATGTGAAAATATATTGCCATAAGGGCACACAGTACACTCTACACCTTTAGAAGTAGAAAAGTAATAAAATGACCTTTATCAAAGGCTGAAGGCAGGATAGTTAGGAAGCTACTAAAGAATTCCAAGCAAGAGTAGGTGAGGCCAGAATTAGTACAGTACTTGTGGTAGAGATAAGGAGAAAGAGGCAGATGAAAGAAATGTTTAGGACTAAAATTATGAAGACTTGGTAACTGATTGGACATGGATAATGAGTATGGTGAAGATGCACAGGAGCTCCTGGAAGATGACTGAGCCACCAACACTTGATACAGAAGCACAAGGGGAAAGCAGGTTTGTGGAGAAAGATGCAGGGCCTAAGGTGCTCGTGGGCCACCTGCATGGAGTGTCTTGCCAGGCTATGGGATCCAGGTGCCATGGAGAAGGGTTAGACAGGAGACATAGCTTGAGCATCCTCAGTGTAGAGGGGATATCCTACATCAACAGTTACTTAGAAGGTGGGTATAGAGGGCATAGGAGAAGAGGGCTAGGGTCTGCTGGGTTTTAAGACATAGGCTTGAAAGAGAAAGAAGACAGGCATTCTTAATCCAGGGGTCCCCAAAACCCAAGGCATGGCCAGTACCTATCAGTGGCCTGTTAGGAACTGGGCCACACAGTGGGAGGTGAGTGGTGGGTGAGCAAGTGAGGCTTCATCTGTATTTGCAGCTGCTTCTCAGCACTAGCATCATCGCCTCAGCTCTACCTCAGATCATTGGGCATTAGATTCTCATAGGAGCACCAGTCCCTGGTGCCCAAAAGGTTGGGGACTGCTGTCTTAGTTCATTCAGGCTGCGATAACAAAAATGTCATAGACTGGGTGACATAAACAACAATCATTTCTCACCATTCCAGAGGCTGGGACTTTTAAGATCAACGTGCTGGTGAATTCAGTGTCAGGTGAGAGCCTGCTTCCATGTTCCTAGATAGATCTCTTCTTCTTGTGTCCTTACATAGCATAAAGGGCCAGAGAGCATTCTGGGGTCTCATTTATGAGGGCACTAATCCCATTCACAAGGGCTGCACCCTCATGACCTAATCACCTCCCAAAGGCCCATCTCCTAATACCATCACATTGGAGGTTAGGATTTCAACAGGACTTTTCGGAGGACACAAACATTCTGTCCCTAACAGCAATGTAGGACTGGCCAGGAAAGATTCTGGAGAACAAACAGAGTGTGGTGTCCTAGAGGATGAGAGAGCGGACTCTCAGGAAGGAACAGATAACAATGTCAAGCACAGTACAGTTCCAATACAATCAGAATTGGACAGCACCGCTGGGCTTGGCAAGGTCACTGGTGGGTAAAGAAGGCTGAATAGACAATGGGAAGTCAGTAAGCAGAGACTGTGTTAACCAGCTTTGAGGGGAGGCAGCCAGGGACCAGGAAGGAAGACATGGAAATGGGGATTATTTTTAGAATGGGAAAGACTGGAGCATGTTTATAAGTTAAGAGGAAAGTGCTATGGAGAGGAACAGACTGAAGATCCCTGAGGAATCTTAGAGGAGGGGTGACCATGGGCACTGGTGGCAGGACTGGCCTTGGTGAGGGAGAGGGACACTTCATCCTTGGAGGCTGGAGGAAGGAAGCGAGGATCATGGATAAGGATATGGATATACTGTAGCTTGTGGAGCAGGGATGGGGATAGAAAAATATGCCTGATGGTCTTAACTGCTGCTCTGAAGTAAGAAACATGATCTTATTTATGAGTGTTAAAAAAAGGCTTAAAGAGAAGGTGGAGGGAGCAAAACAGGAGTGAGCTCATCAAGGACAAGCAGATCTGATGGGAGGCTTAAAGGACATCACATAAGTTAGGGGACATGCTGTTTATGCTCCTCAAACCCATCCCACACACAAAGGGACCAACACTCAAACCCTCAACCCATGTCCCATTCGAACTGTTCTCTGTCCAGCACACAGCCTTGCACACCCCTAGTCCCCTCTCTGGTCTAATCTCCTTCCACTTCTCAGCTTCAGCCCGAGACCTTTTCTCTCCCCCATACCTCTCCTACCTACGTCTCTTTCAATTGTTGCTCAGTGTTACTTCTTCCAGGAAGTTCCCTGGCCCAGGGCTGGGGTAAATACCTTTCTCTGGCCAGGGTCTCGCAACATGCTGTGTATTCTTCTTGCTTTTGCATCTACCATGTGCCTTGGAGAGAGCTGGTTGCTTGTCCATCACTCCCACTGGATACAGAATTGCTTCTTCAGGGCAGGAATTTTCACTGTTTCCCCAGCACCCAGTAGGCCCTCAATACACATGCTGGGGGTTGGGGTGGAGAATGAGCAGATGAATTCTGAGTGGGCGACTGGCTCAGGGGTCCCTCCATTCCCATATTACTTAGAATCTAGGATTCTAGCTTATTGATTCTTTGTGCATAACTGCTTTTATAAAAGCACACATTTTAGAGTGGACACCGGGGAGAGTTCTCTGTACAAACCAAAAGATTCATCATAGCTCTTTTATAAGCCAGAAAAATAAGCCGTGACATTCTCATGGCCAGAGCCAGATTCCAACAGTCGCTCCCAGAGCTGTGGACATGCACTGGAAATACAGATGAGGACAGAGAGGCCACAGTGGTGTCCAATCCCACGAGGCGCTCCTCTCCCCTTCTCTCCAACCAGGACAGCCTACATCTCTGCAGTCCTGGGGACACCCAAAATATGCACCAGCTATCTGTCCTTCACAGCATCTTTAAACCCAGAGGCAGAGGCCTGGGCCCTGTGTCCTGCTGACCTCTCACATGGCAGTGCAGGAACACCTCTATGGCCTGAGCGCCCCGATTCTCCAGTGTCCTCCCCAGTGTTTGGCACGGGCCCACCTCTCTGCAGTCCTGGAGGTGCTGAACCCGCTAACAGAATTTTCCCAGGATCCCAGCCTTGTCTCTGCTTCCCACCCACATCCCTCCAACAAAAACAGGGTCTCGGCCAGGGTCCAAACTCCTGGGTGTGTGGGGACGGGGCTCTGGGACACAGCCCCAGTCCCTCCCCTGATGCTGAAACCAGATCCCTGAAGCTCCCCGATGCCAATGGAATGCATTTAGGTCTCTAAAAAATCTGTGCTGGGGCTTTTGTTTAGAGGGCAAGACAGATAAATGAGCAACTAACGGCCACCAAGGGGAGGGGCTGAGTCACTTGGAAAGACATTTCCCTAGAGGTTTTCTTCTGCCTTGCATAGCTTGTGATGACGGTGCATCAGCCCCACTGACAAAGACAACTTAGGCCACTGTGTCACTAGTACCCAAGCTGTCACAACAGCAGAGGGACCAGGCTTAGGGAAGAGGGACCGTTGCTCTACCACATTCGCTCCGACACAGAAAGGCAGTTTCCGATAAAAATAAGTTTCAGGGACACAACCCTCTGGAGATGGGCTGGTGGGACACCTCAGGCTGATATCCAAATATTTGGGGGATTGAGGTGGGGCAAGGAAAATGATTCAAAGCTAAACAAAACACAACAGCAATAGCATGATTTAAGTAAGCTCTTCCCACTATACAGCACTTTGTGGCTGCAAAGGACAGTCAAATCTACATATAGGAAAGCAGATGCTTCAAATCCACAGCCTCTAATCCGTGACTTCTTGTTGACAAGACCACTGCTGCTGGACTTAACGACTGGTTAGTCAAGAATCACTGATTCATTTATCCACAGACTCCATACTCCGGCCTCTCTGCTTATGTTCTTTCAGAAAAGTGGCTACTCTGCACTTGCCAGATAATGCATGTCGCTGAGGTTCCCCTGAATTTCCTGACACAATCACAATGACCTTTCTCGGGAGCAGCCATTGATAAGGAGGCAAATTTCATTCAGCTCCTTTTTCTCCCGCCCACAGAAGAAACATCAGAGACACAAGGAACCAGAAGAAGTAGGGCTTGTTCCCATCGCTGGGTCCAGAAAAGTCATCTGTTGTGCTTCTCACAAAATTCCTTCTGTAGTTCACAGAGCTGACGGCGGTCCTGCCACAGCCTGAAGGAGGATTACCCAGCCTGAGAAAACCCGAGTCCCGCAGCTGCCCCCAAGTCTCACCTGAAAAAAGGTCCACACTATCCTTTCCCGACTGAATTGCAAACGAAAGTATTAATCTATCATCTCGTTTCAGGTTTCTAAGGTCTTAATATGGTATCGTCGGGAGGACACTGGGCACAAGGCCAGAAAACCTAATTTCTACTCCTGATTCCCCACTAAATGATCCCGGCCAGGCAGTTCCTTGGAGGCTCCGTTTCTCTTCTGTGGAAAGGGGTAAACGACTGCCCTGCCCAACCCAGAGAGCTTGTTTTGAGGCTCCTGTGAGACAACTTGGGAAGAGACTCAGACACTGGAAAGCCTTTTGCAAATGTAACGAAATGGCACTAGGACCTACTGCTCTCGTGGTAAGTCCTTTGAAAGTAGGAACCACATTCAATTGTTATTTATCACCCCCCGCCCAACAGAGCCTTTACACATGGATGGAGCTATTACATTTGACATTCTGGAACTTTTGAACTTGAACGTGCTCCACTAATGCCATGGATCTGGAACATCTTCATTCCAAACTCTTTTCCTTTGGGCACAAGCACTATATCCTTTCCCTTTCTCACCCAAGGTCCAGTGGTCTTTTGTGAAATGACTGCCTCCCATGAACCCCTCCTGGGGTGCTAATGTCACGGCCCTCGACATGGCTGGAGCATTTCATCTCTGGCTTGACTCCATGAGGGCCAGTGACCATTGCATGTGATGACCCTCCTCTCCATCCTTGGCCTCGCATTTAATTCCCTTTAGGGCCTTTGTACACACGTCCTCATGAGGCCAAATCTCTGCAAATAAGATCTTGTTCCTGAAAGCGCCAGAGTGACTAGTCTCCTATGTAGCAAAGCAGCTTTTATATTTTTAGTTTTCTTCCCATACAACAAACACTATTAATAACATTCGACTTTCTCCAGAGATGATATGGATTAGACCAAATGGAAAGTTACCATGGTTACTGCAGCGTTATTTTTGGTATGAGAAATTCATGCCAAGGGAAGCAGCATACATGGTCAAGAACTGGAGCTTTATTTCCGTTTTGCTGTTAGGCAATCGATCCCAATTTAGTTTGAAATCCTAATTGCAACAGAAACTAATTATGAGTGGCAAGACCTGAAACTCCTAATTAAAGTGGAAGTCAATACAGAGATGCAGGATTGTCATCAGGGCAACACTGGGATGGAGTGTGAGAGATTTAAGCAAGGTAGATTTTCTTTCCCAGGTAACTACCCATGCAAGACAAGACGGGGAGACCTATCTTGAGGGTCAGTGGGAAACCCTAAGTTGGGTCTGAAGGCTTTACTTTCTGGTGATGAAGCAGGTCAAGCCCTCTCGCTATGCTATGAAGATGCAACAAACTGGGGGTCAACTAGGAACCCCACATGGAAAGGAGGGTGTTGCTGCCAACAGTCAACCACTGAGAGTGGCCATGGTGGGGAGGCCGGGAGGAGCCTAACTGAAGGAGGCTTGTCCAGACTCACCCCATACATCACTGTGCCTTTCTGTGCAGGCCTTGGGGGACATAACCTCAAAGGAGCTGGGGTATCCAAAAAGAGTCTCATCACTAAGACCCAGATATTCATGGACCATTTGCACACATACCAGATGCTGAGTCTCACTTTTCTGAATCAGCAAAAGTGGGTTTATGAAAGGACTTCTATTAGAATGAAAACCTACTGCCAAGCCCTGAAGTGCATGCTTCCCTTTGGGACCTTCTGGTCTATCTTTGACAGCTTTAAAACACTGCTAATGTCATGACTTCATCTGTCCCATACTAGAACGATCCATATTTAGGCCAGAAACCACATGGTCCTCACATCACCTACACTGGGCTCCAAGAGGGAAAGGGGCTCTTAAATCGTGGAGGGAACACTTCTAACCAATGATGAATTACCCTCTTCCAAACTCCTTGACAAAGAGACACAAATGAACTTTATTAAATGGTTAGAAAACTGCTCCAAACAATGCAACAGGGCAGTAAAACCAGAAGAAGCCTATCCCCTTCTCATTCAGTACATATTTTTCCACAAAGAGGTCTTTCTCCCTTTAATGAGCTTTACTGATTTTTTAAAAAGCATTATTGAGAAGAAAGAAGCATCATAACCTTGCTGTAGTTTTTTCAATAGCACTGGAAAAGTCACTCAGAAGAGAGCCCTACTGTCGGGGCAGAAAGAATTCCTTGAGAGCTTTCAGACTCTTATTTCTCATGAATAAATGAGGTCTGCAGTTATGCTGGGGCCGACAGGATTTCTCCAAGGCAGACAAACTCCAGATCAGCGAGAACCTATATCAATCTTAATTCTTAGTGTTGTCACAGGCGGGCGACACAAAACACAGGCCTCGTCTTGAGTTACTCAAATAAGGTTCTCTGAATATTTCCAACAAATTACATAGCGTATTGACATATGCAAAACCTTTGACATTGGTCTTGTAACAAAGGTTAAAAAATGGGAGCCGTGAAAAAAAAAAAAAGACAGTTCTTAATATTGAAATGTTTCGGAACCTGGCTGTGATTGGAAAGAAGATAGTTGGTGGTTTCTGTACACATATATATATATTATTGGCATAATGGACCAGCAGGTTAAGTGGTAAGAGGGGCTCAGCCACCTCACATTCATTATGAATGAGGCAAGAGAGAGAGTGGGGGTGGGGGAGAGGGAGAGAGGGAGAGAGGGAGAGAGGGGGAGAGAGAGAGAGAGAGACAGACAGACAGACAGAGACAGGGAAAGAAGAATAGCTTTGTCTTATTGAACTATTTTGGTATAAAATTTTAGCCCAAGGGGACTGAAAATGACCTGAGAAAAACAGAGCTTCATCCCAAAACACAGATAAGGAGCCCCAGTCTGTGGGGCTGGATTCTGCCCCCAGGGAAGACACTAGGGAGGAAGGTTCATCGGTCAAAGAAAGTGCCTCTTTTTACAGCGCGCAGACCGCAAACTTAGTCTAGTGCCTTTTAGAAAACTAATGCTTTCAAGGCTCCCCAAAGAATTTTATATGTACCTTATCTCAAAACCACACCTACCTTGACTCCAAGGAAAGACTTGCGGTGATAGAAGCAGCACAGAGCTGCCGACATGGTGTGGAAAGCATTGCATTCCTTAGGCATATTTCAGTCTTCAATTCCTGGACGCTTTCTTTAGGGTTCAAAGAAAGGGGGTTCGGGGCACTAGCTCCAGTCCCTCTGCAGCAGCTGCGCTGCTTCCGCCCGCAGTCCAGTGGCCCAGGGAGTGAGCCGGCTCCTTCTCTCAGGCCAGGCTGGGACTTTTCCCCTCTGCTGAAGCCAATACGATCCACTCGCTCAATTCTGGTAGGCTGGTGTCCAGCCTGCCATGCACACACAGTGCCAGAAATTCTCATGTGACCGGACTTGCTCTCTGATGAAATTCTAACCTCTCCTAGAAGAGGCTTTGGGCGTTAGCTGTTCCCTCAACTTAGAGACCCTGTAGAAATCGTTATCCCCTCAGGCAGTCTTTCTTTCCAGGCCTGAAGGCACCAGGCATCTGTTCCTACAGGTTTTGCCTACTTGTCACCCTAGAACCTAGGGGCTGAGGGAAGCACAAATCACACCTCCTTGTGTTGAGTCAGAGATTCTTCTGAGAAAAAGACCTAATGGTGACCAGGATGTGACTTTCCCCTAAAAGTCCTAAGGAACCAAGGCAGGATCCCTGTCCCCGCCCTCTCAAACCATCCTGGAACTGTTTATTTTTAATTAGGATGCTCTTGGCAGCCAGTTTGCAGCTGATAGCATTGGCACAGCCATCACTACTGGGAAAGCAATATTGCCTTTTGGTGTTTAATTAGCAAATCTGTCAGCAAACATCCTGAGTGGCCCATGCCCACCCCAGCTGGCCGTGTAGTCTGTTTGGACGATGGGGGACAGGCTGTGTAGCTTCCTCTTACCCTACTATTTGTCTCACTCCCCTCCTTTGCTTTAAATACTTTACTCTAATTCCCATCTTCACTTTAATTACCATCTCTGCCTAACCCAGATCCAGCACATGAACCTCGTGTCCAATGTAGCCAAGAGATTCTTCTGTGCTCAGAGGCCTTCACCCCTACCAAAAGCCCCCTAATGCCTTCAGGGGAAAATAATTTTCTTCTTTCATTCCAGTGAGAGAGGATGCTCAATGATTCAGGGGGTGGGGGGTGGGGTTTGTGTGTATGTGTGTGTGTGTGTGTGTGTGTGTGTTTTAATCAAACCCAGGTTTTTGCCTGTAGCTCTTCCTTTCCTACTGTTCCAAATATTGACTTTCTGTGGCTCTGGCCACTCAAAAATGGAATGTGTCCTGAAACTTTCTAAAACTTCACACAGGCAGAAACTTGCAACAAGGAAGAACAGAACCTATTCAGTCCAGGAAGGAACAACACTGGATGAGGCATGAAGGAAGTATGAGAAATATCCAATGGGATTAGTGTCGATCCTCAGGAGGCCTCGGCCTTTGGACTAGGTCAAGTCAGGCTGTAAAAATGGGAAATTGTTTGTTCAATGCCTAGTAAGCAGCTTCAGTGCTTGAGTGAGGGCTGTGAGAGAGATGAGGTAGAGGCTCAGCCTAATAAATACATCCAGCGTGGGGCTAGACACACAAAGGCTCTGTCACCACAGGAACCAGGGGGCTGACTTCCTTTCTGCTCCATCAACAGGCTTCCTCCCTTACTCTTTCTCCTCCACGGTTCTGGAGGTCAGATGTGCAGTTCTGGGAACTCCTGGGTCTTGGGAAGCCCACCTGAGAACCTGAAAGCAAGCACCCAAGGTGGTAGAACTCAAGGATTTGGGGTTTGGTTTTTTTTTTTTTTTTTTGAGCTAGAGGGGCCCTTGGAGATAGTCCCGTTGATGGATCAATACTGTCCTCCAAGTTCCATGTACCATACGCAGGAGGAAGTGTTTCTCTGTTTGCCCTCATTTCTATTAGATGGGGTTCAAAGGTAAGTCCCCATGAGCAGCCAGGGCCCATGGCCCCAGCAGTGCTGTGGGGATGACTCATCCATCAGGCCAACAGCTACCAGGTAAGGGGGGTCAGTTGTCATTGGCTATTCTTCAGGCTTAGAAACTCCCGCAAAGGCTAAAAAAGCACCATCCCAGCCTCTGAAAAGGGGGAGAGCAGCTCCTTAAATCCTGCACAGAGATTCAGTGAGATTAGTCAGCCAAAGCCTCTGCATTCAGATACCCTACCCCTGAAAGCATGAGTAAAGTGCATTCCTGAAAGAAAATATACAAATAACACAGACATATAAATTACATGGAATTATGTAGTCCAGGGCGAGGGTAAAAGCAAAACCTAAGACACTCAGGTCACAGTACAACCACAGCTCTTGTCACCTGAGGCTTTCCCTGTTTACTCTAAGAATTATCTCCAAAATGTCCCCCAGATTGGTTCCGTCAGAATTAAAGAACGTGCTAATCTTATTAGGTAGCTGTTTCCTAAACACTTTTTTTTTGTTCTACACCAAAACCAATTTCTAAAGCAGTGTTCAAAGGTTTTAATCAATTTTCTGCCAAAATGGTCAAGGAGAGAGACTAAAATAAAGTGTTATTGCAACTCAAGATGTTATTGCAACTAATTGCATGAATTTGCAAACTGCTCTTCACTGACTTGTTATGCTTTTAAATGTCTCCCATCCACACTGATCAATCTTTCCACATTCTCCCCACAATAATTATTCTATTCTAGTTGCAAAGAAACAGAGGACCAGAAATGCATGTCAATTGCATGTCAATTGCATGTCAATTGCATGTCAGCAGAGGACAAAGGACCAGGAACTCCAGCCTATGATTGCAGAACTGGGTATCTGATCACATAAAAACACAAGTAAGAGATTTTTTAAGGTCTTATAATGAAACCTGTTATTTGCACAGCCCCATGAAAAGGCTGTGATTTGGTGCACTGAGACAGCAGGTCACTCTCTGATCATTTGGTACAGATGATTTAGGATCAGTCAAATTTGAATTCAAGGTTTTCTAAATACCATTCCCTTCTGGGGACAGGGTTCAGTGTCACTAATATAACCCCAGGGACTGATGGACAGAAGGGCTGGCCGGCCTCCAAGAGCTCTGAGAGAGCTCTGTGCTCTCCAGCGCCCTGCTCTGGACACCTGGGAGGCTTGCTTCTCTGCATCAAGGAAAACACCTGTGCAAACAGCCAGGGCTGGGCAGCCAGGTGGACCCTCGAAAAAAATCCCCATCATGTCAGGTCAAATGTTGCCCACCCCATCTGGAAAGAGGGTTCAAGTAGGCCAGAAGAAATCCCCTGTGCAAAGGTTGCCCTCGATGTTATTTCTTCCTTGGGTAGCCCTAATACTAACCTGCCCTAGTTAGTCACCATGGAAACAGGAGCTGCCTGCCAGCCATATTTCACAGATGCATGCTTCTCATTGGCAGCACGAGAGAGAGGCTGAAAGCCTTTCCCAAAGTGCCACAGTCCCTATTAGAAAATCAGACTCCCAGTGAGAGAAACCTGCTCTCTGATATAACATCAGGGGAGAGGTCTATGGGGAGAAAGACGTGCTGACCAGGTATCTGCTTTTCCATGTTTCAGGGCAACCAGAAAAACAGTGCTGTCCATGTCCCCCTTTCCCCTTCCCAAAGCCAGCCTGGAATTAAGGCATTACACCTTACATGTACTGAGGTGCTCTTGGTCATTGTCAAGCAGCCCTGTGGACAGTGAAACTGTCCATGGTGGGTTTTGGGCTGTGACTGGAGGGCACTGTTCCAAGGCTGCAAGGCCTGGCTTGTCCTTGGAACTCACTCAGACCACTAGTTATTCAGTCATTGTGGTCAAAACAGCTCAATTTCCTGTGGCGACCACTGAGATGCTTTACCTCTCCAGAAAAATCGATCCTTCTTGGCTTTCTGTCTTCACTAAACCCCAGTGATCAGGCTCTCGGGGGACAAAGACAGCTTTAATGAGATAGGAAGCAGAGAAGATTCACCTGGACGGGAACAGTCCTGAATCTCTGAGGACGCCCTCTCCAGGCCCGGCACCTACCGGGGAAGCCCTGGGCTAGAGAAGGGGCATCTTTATCAGCAACCCTGTTTCCCAAAGCTTCCCAGGTGTGACTCTGCACACAGTAAAACCAGGAGGTGAGGTGGTAGGGGATGAGCTCATGTATCTCAGAGTACACAACATCACACAACAAGTGTGATGGTCTGGAAACCAAGAGAATGAGTTGCTAGAGGAACGGGACTGGAAACCACGAGAATGAGGAGAGGCTGTTAGGAAAAAGGCCACCTCCTCATGCCAAGCTCAGCAGCCACACAAGCTGTCAGACAGCTCAACACGTTTTCCTATATGCAAGTGTGATTTATTTCTTGCTCCAAACTGGACTGAGGTGGGAAGGTGGGAAATGCTGGCCCAGCTCTCTGGGCCACTGCGTACATCACTGTGGACAAGACGATCACTGGCACTGGTGAACACAGAGGGTGCATTTATAAGCCTCTGCTGTACACATTTCAGTCTGACAGCTCCCCCAGATTCCTCAAGGGGAGGAAAGAGTATGGCTGTTAAATGGTCTCTGTCTGGAAGCGGTATTGATCTGCTAAGCACATAAACAAAGAGGTAGAGGACAGCGTTCCCAAACAGATTTCTCTCTACTGAGCCTTATGTCCTCCCACAAATTTCTGTCTCTCCCACTGGCTATTAAAATTGCATAACTGATAATGTGAAACAAAATTAGGTGAGCACCCAGTCCCTACTCTGCTTTCTTGCACTATCACATACAATTCCATTCCATACATCCCTCCACTACTATTTCCTGGTATCACCCCAGAAATCTTATATTATACAAGCTCAATTTTCTGTTTTTAGCATTAAGGTGAAATGAGAAGAACATGCATGGGGCATAATTCCAAACTCTCAAACAGTAGACAGACTTTCTGGCAGTCTCAGCCTTCTTTGAGAGTCTATGAAAAGCATGGACTCTCCTCCCAGAACGAAAGGCACATACTTGTAATGTTTTACCTATAATATCAGGGATTCCTGTGTCTCCTAAAGCCCATCCAAACACTCCTGGGAGTCTTACCCTCCCAAGATGATCTGCCACCCACCTCCCAACTTCCTTCCATTCTAAACTCACTCTGCAGGCATAACCTTGAGCAGCCATTTGTTCCTCTTGTCATTGTAGCTCCTACATTTTCTTTGCTTACATGTTTCTCTTTTCCCTTTCTTCCACTTTTGGTAAGTGTGAGCTGTATAAGCAACTAACAGTGACCACAAAAGCCCCTCAGAGGCCTCTCTCATGCAGAGTGATGCAGAAATGATCTGAGGGACATCTGCAAGGGAAGAATGACAAAGGCTCACCAGCCAGAACCAGCTGTACTGTCTCCCATCTCCACTGCCACTAGATCTCTCATCTCGCAAGCACGTCTGCAAAATGACATCTTCCAAAACTGAGCCACAAGACACATATTTGCGCATCTCAAAAGTGATGCTGGGAGGTAGCAGAGTAGAGGGAGAACCAGGGTGGGTTCGAGTCTTCATTGCACCACTAGCAAGCTGGGTGACTTTGGGAAATTTTTAAACCTCTCTGAGCCTCAGTTTCCTCCTCTAGGTTTTTATGAGAATCAAGTGAGATAACACATAAAGAACCTAGTACTCAAAACATCCTAGGCACTTAGCAAATGTGAGCTTCCCTTCCCTTTCAAAGGAATGGACAAGCCCCATCTCCCATCTTCCTTCTGCAAGGCATACACTCACCTATACCCTAAATTTCACCCAAATGCCAGGCTACAAGAGGCACAACCCAAAAGAAGAGTATAGACAGCCCCAACCTGAGCCACTGACCAGCCCCAGCTGGTACTATAGTGACTCTAAAACTTTGAAAACCAGGGAACAAAGAATAGAAGTTTAAGAGTGTTTTTAGCCTAAAAATATTTTATAGGCTTTACATTTTAAGATCACATATTAAAATTGCACATATGGTTTTAATCACACTTGCTCAGATGTTTCAGATTTTCTTCTCCAGAATCTTTGTCATTTGGGGAGCTGTTTGTTTTAAAAGGCAGCATATGTATCCATAGCATCTGCACATATGGCCTGCACCCAGGGGTCTCCTGGGTGATTTGGTACACTGGGACAGCAGGTACCATTCATAACTACAGAGTTCTTAATGTTACACCCCTGTCCCAGCCCGTCTGACTGGGGATCCTGTGCCCCACCCCAGGATCTGGGTTGCAACCCTCCCTTACCACTGCCCCCACACCAAGATGGCTACAGAGCTGGGCTTCCGCCATGTCCTGCCTGGATGTCCTGCTTGATGGTCCTTCCACCTCACCCCTGCCCCTTGCCTAGTCTTCCAGGTTCTTGCCCCAAAACTAGCTCTTCTACGTGAATCTAGAGTCCCCAGAAGACCATCTTCCATGTGCCTGATTCCTTCATACTTCACTGGCCCATGTTATGGATACTGACACCAACTATTTCTAGAATTAGAATGGGGCCTCTTGGCCCCTTGGATGCCATGCTGGCTCTGCCCAGCTACCTTCACTAGACCTTCTGCGTCCTCTCAGATTCTGCCTTCCACCTACACCTCCTCCTCTCTAGTCCCTAGTGGCAGGAATTGCCAGAGTTACAGTGCATTCTTCCAGTGCCACTCCATGTCTATCACCCACCTAGAAAGGCTACCAAATGTCTGAGTGGATGAAGCAGGCATCAAGGAATGCCTAAGAGAAGCAGGAATCCTGGGGCATGGGACAGGGCTGGCACCAGGGGAGAGGTGGAGTCAGGACTAACTCCACTTGTTTACTTAGGCAAGGCTTGAAAGCTTGCCTAAATAAAACAGAAAAAGATCTTATTAATCCCTTCTTCTCTGTTTTCAAGCAAATTCCAGCCATCTGATTGAGATATTTCAGTAGGAAAATATCCTTCTTTCATGGTCATGAACCAATCATGAGCGGTATCATCAGAGTGACATACTAGTTAATTCTCATCCCGTCCAAATGGCTATGAGAGTCAGTCCAGATGAGGAGTTTTTAACCTGAAGGTGTGGCAGGGCTTCCATAAGCCACTGGAAATTACATACAAACTGTTGGATGAGGTGTCCATAGGTTTTATGCAGTTCTCAAAGAGTCATCAGACCTAAAAATGCTCACTGATGTAGAAAAACTTTCAGTGGCTCTTAAAGATGTAGCTTCTGACAGTTTTGCTAAATCTTCCTTCTAGCAGAGAGGTGAAGTGAATGTCCTGATTATCACGGACATGAGCAAAGGCAGATAAAGCTTCCTGGCTACCTTGGACATAGTCAGGTTAGCAGGGCTGTGGTTGGTAAAATGAGACAGGGAGACAGACCCTGAAGACAGCAGTGTCATTTCCTTTCTGCTGTTGGAGTAGCTTTAAACACCTGTGAGAGGAGGGGACACCCCGTCACTTACCTAGTTGGTAGAAGGGCCCTTATTGCTCACAATACCTAATATTAGGTATTGTGAACAGTTACAAGTTTGCCTCAGCAACCCCTCTCCAGCACATTCACAGAAGACTGTGATGGTCACAGACACCTGTCCATCTTTCAGCTCACTCACCCCACGTGAAAGGGCCTCCAAGAGCCAGCATTTATAAAGAGAGTTTTTACCATAGTGCCTTACTTAATACTCACATTAGGAGACAAGTATTATTATCTACATTTCACATGTGAGATCAAGCAGTTCTTAAGAGTTAATAATTAAAACAACTATGAATCAGAATGCCTGGATCTATCGATTGTGATAATGAAAGCGTGGACTCCACCTGGTTGCCTAGAGAACCTTATCTTGTGCAAATCCAAAAGGCAGAACTGTGGCTGCTGCAACAACCCCCTCTCTCCAATCAAACGATGGATATTCTTGGCAACACAGACAGCAGGTCTCATCTGAAATATCCCCAGTCAGAGATCCTAGCAGCAAAGCCCCATAGCACGGGCAATGGCCGGAGGGCAAAGGGGTCACCTCTGTTGTATATAGAGACATCAACTGGACTCATTTCTCCACTGGAAAAGGCAGAGGGTATGTCACATGGGAATAATCATATTGATTACCAGTCAGCTGCCAAATACAATGCCCCCTACAAAAGTGACATCCAGATGGTCAACACTTCTGGTGTTGGCACAGACAATGGGTTCCTTTTGTTGGTGGTTCAAAGAACAATGCAATCCCATGCAGGTGTGTGCCCAGAGGAGTAGGAGGGCAGGGTAGAGGAAAGGAGAGTTACCAGGGAGAGCAGCAACAACTCACCTGGACCAATCTCTAGGTACCACATACCAGCCTCAGGTTTGGGCTACTTGTGACAGACAATAGATGTGGGAATTTTTCCAAGGCCAAACTGTAAGAGGAACTCAGAGCCTCTCTGCCCTGCCACTCTATAACTTCTCTGTAACAATGTGGATCTGACAAACTGGAAGGCAATGGGAATCCAGCACATACATAAACCAAGAGGGAGATATACTAGAGAAAGATGAGTCTAGGACTTGAAAAGTTGAAAAACATCTCTGCAAAACCTAGTATTCACATGCCAAACATGTTACAAATGTTCACTGAGTAGACAGAGATGATTAGAAAATATAGCCTAATATACTTCTGATCCCCAAAATTCACGGGGGATATAATTGTAATAGCAGATAGTGGTATTACGTTTAAGAGCTTTATCCCAATGTATGAGTATTCATATTTGCAATGGACGTGTGAGCCAATCAGAAAGCTGAACGAGAATGGTCCAAGAATAGACATGTGACCTGAATGAGACCAGAGTAATTCCCTGGGATTTTTCAACCCAGACCAGAGGAAAAGATCCCTTTTTTCTCTTGGACAATAAGCTTTAAGATAAGTTAGAATAGCATATGGCCATATGTTCCAGATACACAGAGAAGCTGATCTGAGAGAATGCAGCCAATGTGCTGAGAGAGGAAGACACAAGAACTGAGTCCAGAGATATTTTCCTTCCCCCAGAACAGTCATCCATCCAGGCCATTCCACCCCTGCCCTTCCCAGTCATAAATTTCCTCACTCACATCATCAGTTTGCGAGTTTATAGGTTCACCTTACCATTGTAAGATTAAGTAAAACTTGAGATCAAGATGTTATACATTGTTTGGGGCTCTACCGGGGTTCACATGTATCTGATACCGATATCTAAAACGCTAAAAAGAAGGCAACATAAACTGAGGTTATATAAAAACATGTATAATATATACCTATAAATAATAGGGTTGTATATTCCTGTTTCAGTGATGGGTGGAAATTAATGATATTTCACAGTCTACTCCAAGGACATTTCATTAAAGAACTGCATTGTCTTGAGTTTTCAAGGATAAAGCAGACATGAATATGCCTCTAGAAAAAGGGAGGATTCACGGAGTTGGAATGTTCTGTGCCACTGAATGTAGGTGTGAGTTTTGCTCCCACACCCAGTGCCCCTCCCAGGCTAGGGGAAGCCAGTGACGAATGGCTCCCTAAGTTCTGTTTATGCAGGCAACAGCACCATCTTAAGTTTCTGGAGGACAGGCTATTCTGTTTTGCAGAAAGACAGAGGGCAAACCCGATTCAGAGGTACTGACTGAGACATTCCCTTACAAGGCCAGGTGGATTTTACAAGGCACAATTAATAACCTGGGAGGGCAACTCTCATGACTTTTTTCCAGGGCAAAAGAAACAAAATTTGCATCATTCCCAAATTACATTTGGATCTTCCCAAATTTGCTCCAGTGTAGGTGGATATGGCCTGGAAGTAGCCTCAGAGCCCTGATTCTCAGACTGTATGGCCCAATAGGGCTTTCTTTGCCCATCGCTATTGCTCTTTTTACTCCCGTGAGGAGTCCTAGCTCTAGGCGTCTTCCAGCATCTGGCATTGAAGCGCCCATCCAAAAGTGAGCTCTGTCCTCGCCTGCTGGCCTCAGGACCCATGTCTTATTCATTGTCATCACTCCAATGGCCAGAATGATGCCTAACCAGGACAGGAGCCAGTGAATGTTTGGAGACAACACAGGGATTCTCAACAAACACTTGGAAGTGAGACACACAGTAAGTGTGCTTGCGTATTTCTAGACAAAGTGTTCTTATTCACCATATTTGCAAAAGGACAGCCCTCCCCCCACCAAAAAAAAACCACACATACACACAGAGGCACGAGACATGACTTGCCATGCGAGGGTCATGGTCCTCATCAGGTGAACTAGCCTTGCCATCCATGTGGCTGGATTAGGGCTGGCTCCCCCTTCAGCCCTCAGAAGCACCTCGTGTTCTCGACTGTGAACTACCTAGGTTCGCAAATGGGAAAAGGTTTCCAGAACATAGCGATTCCCAACCCACACCACCTATGCTCTGAACAAGCAATCTTCAAATGCTCTGCAAACCAGGGGATGCGAGGACACGGCCCTGTTCTGCTGAGGCTCCTTCCAGTAAAAATCATGGAAGGACAGAGGAGGAGGAGAATGGGCCATCAGGGACTCAGCTGGACCACTCAGACCCTTCAAAAAATACCCACCTGGGCCTGGGAAAAAATAAGAATCCAAATGGAGACTGGTGGTCACAGGAAACAGTCCACCAGCTCTATCATTTTTTTCTGTACAAAAAGCTCTTTTGAGAGTGTGAATGGGGGCTTTATGCAGTAAATTCTCATCCAAAGGCTAATAAATATGTGAAATGGCCTCTCAGACCAGGTTCCTGTGGCCTGGACACTGAGGTCATTCAAGAAACAATTAGATGCCATCTGGAGAGAGCTGGGACTCAAAAAGGAAATTGCCTCGAAGGGCCAAACAGCATGTTCTCCTTGTTCCCAGGGTCTGACACATCCTTATCTTCACTGACATAAAAGACGGGTGGAGCTCAGCCAGCTAATCCACTCTGGGAGTATGAATGGGCAAATGCGGTGGCAATTAATAAAAGCTTAAGGATCGGGAGAATGTTCATTTTCAGACTGCCCCAAATAAATTCATCCCTCGCCTGTACTTTCACATCCAAACCGAGCATCTTTGCCATACACCAGGCCTTGGCCTCACCAAGCTTTGGATTTTCATGGTTTTAATATAAAGCAATTAGAAAAGAACAGCAACTGCCTCTGGCCCAGCTCCTCACAGCATATTGCAAGCAAAGACTGGATTGTATGGAACAGTACTTAACTGAGGCTTCACAACCCTATCATTTATAAAGAGCAGGCCCAGAACTGAAGACCCTTATTTCTAGGATATATTCTCAATTTTTTTTCTTATATTTAAATGAAAATTTACTGTCTCTTCTCTATTAATAATCAGGATCTTTAGATGTAAACACAATTGTTTAAGCTGGGTTAAAAAAAAACTTAGCTAGAGAAAAAAATACGGATATAGATAAACAGGAGGTGATGATTTGTGTTCTGTTTCTGCAGCTTTGTGACAGCTCTTAAGTATCAAGAGACCCTCTAGGATAGCAGTGCTCAAAGTGGGTTGATGGGCCAAAGGGGCCTTTCAGGGGTTCTATGAGTTCAAAACTGTTCTCATAATAATACTGAGCCATTTTTTTGCCTTTTTCACTGGGTTGACATTTATGCTGATAGGGCCAAAGCAATGATGGGCAAAACTGCTGGGACTCTACTACCGAGCAAGGGACAGGCACTGAACTGGATAGTCACTGAATTTCTAGACCACTATTTTTTAAAATTAACTTTTTAAGTATTAAAAAAATTAAAAACATATTTCTTTAAAAAGTAGCTGGTTCCATGTAAGAAGTCCTTGGTGAAGCAGTCAGAATTATTTTATTACATCCTGGCCCCTGAGTCCATGTCTCTTTAATATTCTGTGTGATGAGACAGGAAGCACACGCAGCACTTCTCCTGCATACCCAAGCACATGCTTTTCTTGAGGAAAAGCAACTGTACCACTAAATCGTGAGCTAACTAGCTGCCTGTTCACGGAACACCATTTTTACTTCAAAGAATGTCTGACAGACTACGGTTATTCAGTCGTAGGTATTTATTTGGCAGACATTTCCTAAAAAATGAACAAAGTGAGCTTGTCAGTTCAAGGGAAACAACTGACAGCTTTTGTTGCCAATGATAAACCTTGTGCTTAAAACTGAAAATTAGAATTTGGGGAAATGTATTCACTACCATGAGTTTGACAGCTTCTCAATAATGATTTTCTGATAAATGGTGATATTAATAAATGTGAGTCTTTGATATTGCAGTGAAATGTTAAAATCTGAAAGATCTGGATAACTCAGTAAACCAGTATTTTCAAATGACCAATGTACAATGTTACAAAATCACGCATGGGTAAAAGATCCCTACAAATTCACAGCTAGACCAAGGGGTTTTAAAGAAATAGAGTTTAAAAAAAGTTCATTGATATAATGTCAGATTCGACATTACAATTAATGTTGAAATGTGAAACTACAGCTTTTTAGCATAACATTAAAAAAGAAAATCTCTATCTGAATAGGCTATTAAAATTCTGTGGGGCGGTGAAATGGGTGAAGGGGCTTGAAAGGTATAAATTTCCAGTTATAAAACGAATACGTCATGGGGATGTAATGTGTAGCATGATGACTATAATTAATAATATTGTATTGCATATTCAAAAGTAGGTAGGAAAGTAGATCTTGAAAGTTCTCGTCACAAGAAAAAAAATTTATGTAACTATATATGGTGACTGGTGTTAACCGGACTTACTGTGGCGATCATCTTGCAATATATCAAATATCGGATCATTATATTGTATACCTGGAACAAATATCATGTTCTGTCAATTATACCTCAATAAAAAAAATACTCTTCCCTTCTTGAACTACATATCTGTGCAAAGCCAGATTTTTTTTCAGATTTCAAATAAAACAACAAAGCTGACAGACTGAAGGCTGAAGTGGACATGAGAATCAAACTATGTTCAATTAGACTAGACGCTAAAGAGACTTACAAAAATGTAAAACAATGCCATTCTTTCTCACTAAATTTTGTTTTGTAAAATTACAAGTTTTTATAAAATATGTTATTTATATTCATATAATGGGTTATTATTTTAAAATGAATTAAATAAACCCTTAAAATTCCTATATTTCCATTTCTAGTGCAATAAAGCAATAGCTGAAACTCAGATAACAAAAGCTCTTTGAGGCCCTTAATAATTTTTAAGAGTGCAAAGAAATCTCAAGACCAAAGAATTTGAGAACTTTTGCTCTAATTCATCTAATCTACTTGATTTACAAAATTTTGATTGAGCCATAGTTCTTCTTAGCATATCTATGGAGCAGACTAAGGCATATAAATAGAAGAGTGTTTTTATTTTTATAAGTAACTATATAAAAGTACTAACGCTTATTAAAGAAAATTTGGAAACAGAAATGTGAAAAACAAAATAAAAACTCCTTAGTTGCCAGGAAGTTAATTTCAACCCATTACCCTCAATTATTCTACTCATAGGTTTTTATCCTGCGGTAATTCCCACATAAATGCACACTAAGCTATCTTTGTTGATAGCAACACCATCTTTTTAGTATTGCGCTTCACTCTTTTCTCTCACCTCACATCCAATCCATCAGGAAATCCTGATGACTCTGCCTTTTTCACCACCTCTCCTGCTATCACAGGCCCAAATTATGATCATCTCATTTGCACTGTCAGGATGACCTCTCTACCGGTCTCCCAGCTCCTGCCCTTGCTCCTGCAGCCTCTTAGCAATATGGAAGCCAACGTGATCCTTAGATGGCTCTACATCTCATTCTATAAAAGTTAACTCGACTCAGACATACAGACCCCTTGCAATCTGCCTTGCCCCACTTCATCACTCTTACATCGGATTTTCTCTCTCTTGCTGGAGGCGACCCCCTCTTGCCCCTTTTCTGCTATTCCTCCCTGGACAAGGTGAGCTCTGGCTTCATGGCCTTGCCCTTGCTATGACTTCTTCTCTTTAGACACCACACTTGACTTGCCTCTCTAATCAAAAGTCATCTTCTGGTAAGGCCTTCCCTTGCCACCGTATTTAAAATTTAATGCTCCCTTCCCCCAACATTTTATAGCTTTCTCTGATGAATATTTCCTGCTTAGCACTCATCACCACCTGACATGGTTTACCTGGTTGTCTTCCTTGTCTTCTTCCTCACTCCTCCACCCCTACACATAAGCTCTATAGAGGCAGGGACATTGTTTTGTTCACTACTGTGTGCTCAGACCCTAGAACAGTGATCGGCAGATGGCAGATCCTCAATAAATATTTGTTAAATTACTATGACACACAAAACAAATACAACTGTATTTGTTAAATAACTGCAAAACTGTTTATAATGAGAAAACAGTAAAGAGAACCCATATGTCAGTAGAGAATTGGTTCAATATAATTGTATTTTATACCAGGGAATTCTGGATAGCCATTCAAAAGAAGGAGGCAGACCCATTCATTTAACATGGAATGATGTCCAATGAAAAAAAATCAAGTTGCAAAGGAACATGTAGTTATATACTACTTTTTGCATTGAACAATCAATACGATTCCCCCCCCAACTCAGCCTTATTGATCTCTTAACAGTTTGGCCATCTCAGATTTCCCAAGAACACTTGTAGCTTCCTCACTCAAAAAATATGAGAATATGTACTCTTTCCAGAAGACTCCTCCTGCTGCTCTGCCCCGCCCGTCAGCCTGGGTGAATGCTGTCCCACAGCCATGGTTCTTCCCATGGTTCTTCCCATGGTTCTCTAATATGTTGATATCTGTCTTCTGCCTCACCTAATACCATTTTCTTTCCTGACAAGCCACCATTTTTTTCAGCTGTCAAATCACAATTGAAATATAATTTTTTCCAAGGAAACTTCTTGGTTACCAGAGGCAACACTTCAGATCAACGTCAATCTCCCTATAAAATATTCATACAGTGTTGTAGCATTGTAGAACTTTTTGTCCAAGAATGTTAGATAATAATTCCACTAATAAAATAGCTTGACAATTTTACTGTCTTAAATGAAGCCAATGAAAACCACTTGCCTTTTTATATACTTTAAACACGGCCCTTAGTTCTGAAGTTGTAAATATAATGTATTTATATTTACAAAAAATGTAAAACACACTATTACCTTTATATTAAAAGCTCTCAGAATGTTTAGAAACTGGTCAAACGCGGCACTGTTGTGATACTTGACTACCACTAGAGGGCAGAACTTAACAGCAGATGATTCCAGGGCTAAAAGGCCTGGCTTCCCATTTGGAAGAGTTACTGGGACCCCAGAACAAGATAATGACAAGATCTCCAGAGGAATTCATAGGTCTGAGACATAGAGGTTGCGACAAAAGTGACCCCATAGTTTTTATCCTATACTAGGTTGGCAAGAGAAGGCAGACGGAGGTTAGGTGTGGAAACCTCCTCACTATCATGAAATAACTGAAGACTTTTTGGAAAACTTTTAGAGATGTAATACTTTCTCTTCTCTCATTTTAAATGCCCTTCACACCTGGTTGTACATGGTCATCAGTCAGCCAGTCCATCACTAAATATTTATTAGTTGGAAAAGAAAAGGTCTTTGCCCTCAGAACTCACATTCTAATGAGTTTTTTTAAGTAAACAAATAGAATTTGGGGCAAGTGCTATAATGATAACATACAGAGTAATGAGATAGTGAGTTGGGAGGCTGTTTTTAGCGGGGGTTGAGGAGTGGGGCTGGGAAGGTCTCTCTGAGGCAATGAAATCTGAATATAAGCGTATGTATGGGTATATGAGTCAAGATGGACCAGCCACATAGAGAACTAGAGTGATAATTACTAAACTAGTATTTGCAGAGTGCTACCTACATGCCAGGCCCTGTGCTAACAAGTATATGTGAGTTAACTCATTTAATCCCTACATTCTACCATTTACTGTGAAGGAAATCAAGCTCCAGAGAATTTCAGAAACTTGCTCAAAGTCACACAACCAAGAAATGGCTAAGATGGGGCTTTACATCTGTATTAGTTTCTGAGGGCTGCTGTAACAAATTACCTCAACTTGGTGGCTTTAAAATAGTAGCTCATTCTCTCATAGTTCTAAAGGTTAGGAGTCCAAAATCAAGGTGTCGGCAAGGTCATGCTCACTTTGAAGGCTCCAGGAGAAGATAGAGCCTTGCCTCTTCCTAGCTGGTGGTGATCGCTGGCAATCTGCACCATTTCTTGGTTTGTGCATCAACCCTAATATCTGCCTCTGTTGTCACATGGCATTCTCTTTGTGTGTCTGTGTCTCTGTGTCCCAATTCTTCTCTTTTTAAAAGGACACTAGACCTTATTAGGCCCACCCTAATCCACTAAGACCTCATCTTAATTCCATCATATCTGCAAAGACCTTATTTCCAAATAAGATCACATGCACAGGTACTGAGGGGTTTAGGACTTCAACATATCTTTTTGGGGGGACACAGTTCAACCCACAACAACATCTCAGCACCCACTTCAAACTACTCAGCTGTTCTACCTCCAAAGAATCTTTCAGGCTGAGGGAAAGGCAAAGACCCAGGGGCAACAGGAAAAGTCAACATAGAGGAGTATAGTGACTAAGGAGTTGGCAGGAGATGAGGTTTTATGCGTAGACAGGCCACATTGTCAGGGGGTAGGGGCTCTGAAGTCCAATTATAAAGCTGAGTCTGGTCAGAAGCCATAGATTCAATTCTTGCTTGCATGTTAGTTTTCCATTCTCTTCACCACTTTTCATACTGTTTGGGACCTCAGAAGAATCCTCTTCCTTCAGCCAAGGATGAAGACTATAGCACAGATTACAAATGTGAATCTGGCCTCATTCCACTCATAGGGCAGAGCAGACTCCGTTGAGCACCTCCAGAGGGCAGCTACAGGGTTTGACCTTTATTCAAACCATCAAGTTCAAGAGGTCCAGGGAGAATTCACTTCTGACACCAAGAAAACTCATCTCAGGCTGTACAAGCAGAACAATATCTTGCCTGAGGGGTTATCTAGACAAGCCCCAGGCAAGAGCAGTCAGAATTCAAACCTGTGCTGGCCCCAAACACCTGTTCAACCAGCAGAACTGAAGAAGCTAGATATGATGGATACTGCAGAGAGATGCCACTCAGAGCAAACAGGTCTACTTCACGAGATACAGCATTGTCTCTGTAATTGTGCAAGATCTCACAGCTTGCACAAGGACTCACTGCTATGTCGTCAGGCAAGATAAAGGTGATATCAGTGATGCAAGATTGTATCATAGAAATTTCAGCATGAAAAGATGAAATTTTGGTGGAAAGCCTACTTCACCTTATTGGGAGGCAAAACAGGGACAGTGTATATGCATGCTGTCTAGAGCAGGGTTTAGCAAACCTTTCCTGCAGTAAATATTTCAGGCTTGGCCACCCATTCTGTTGCAATTACTCAACTCTACCATTATAGAGGTAATATGTAAATGAATGGGTGTGGGTGTGTTTCAATCAAACTTTATGTACATTGAAATTTGAATTTTATAATTTTCACAATCTCCTTTTGATTTAAAAACCATTTGAAATCCATTTTCAGCTTGTAGGCCACACAATAATAGGCAGCAGGCCAGATTTGGTCTTGGACCACAGTTCGCCGACAATCTCCCATCCCCAGTCTAATAATATCCCCCAAATGCTCATGAATTAACTTAATGTCATTGTGGTAACAAGGTCTCCAATTGGAAATCTCTTTTCCCCCCCTGAAATAGTTTACTGGCTTCTGGTAAGATGCCAGGCACTCATGTGAACTCTGGAATTGCCCCGGCTTCCTCTCCCTCACCTCCTGCATTTAAGCCCAGCCAGAAACTGCCAACTCATCTAATAAAAAGGCTCTTAATTCTGTCTCTAAAAGGCCTCCGGCACCTGCCCTGACTTTCCATTTCTGCTGCCACTGTCTTAGGTTAGGCTCTCGATCATCCTTTCCTACCTGCCCGACCTTGCTGACCAAGCACTGACACACAGCATGGGCCGAGAACTCTGCTGGATGTGTCAATGCGGTAAAGTGCCCACGAACTCGGTGCTTTCTCAATCCAACCATCAGTCTGATGTGGCCCATCTCAAAATCAGAAATTTCCCTTACTGAAGAGGCAACACTTAAGAGCTAAAATATAATGAGATTTCAGCTTGCTTTTTAAAAGTCAGGCTCACTGAGGTATAATTTGCATATAGCAAACAGGTCACCTTTTTTAGTACAGTTCTATGAGCTTTGAAACAACTACAATCAAGATATTCCTATCATCCCCAAAAGTTCCCCATTTTCTTTTGTAGTCGACCTCTCTTCTTATCTCTTTTTAACCGCTGATCTGTCTGTCACTATAAGTTTTTGTATGAACCCAATAGTCCATCCCTTTTTGTGGCTGAATAGTATGCCATTGTATACTATTGGATGTACTACAGTTTATCCATTCACCAGTTAAGGACATTTGAGTTACTCACAGTTTTTGTCAAGTATAAATAATGTCACTATAAACATTTACATATGGATTTTTAAATGGGCATGTGTTTTTAGGATAAGGTTTTGCTTTTTATAAATGGCCACATGTTCACAGAACTGTAAGATAAGATCCCACTGATTCAGGGTCTCATTCAGTGAATGTCCTCTACCCCTATTCTGTCTTCCCAATTTAAAAAATTTGTAGTAATATTAAACCTTCCAAGAACATTGCAGAGAATGTTTTTCGGGTGAAGTTCGTTCGTCTGAATGCAAGCCCCAGAGCAGGCCAGGGCTGTTTCATATCCACCGCTGGCAGCGTTTGATCTGGTCCCACAGGGGATGATGCTGGCTCTGTGGATGTGCACACTCAGGCAAAAACCTGCAGAGCTAGCCAACTGGGCCATTATTTGGTTCATATAACTTGTTTAAATCTCACGGAATGTACAGCGTGCTATTGTTTTTGTAAGTCCCTTTCATGACTTTGTTAGCTGGCTAATTCAGAGCAGACCGGCTGGCCTGTTTTCCTTGCTGGAAGAAAAGGCTTTCCTCAAAGACAGCTATTTAACCGTGACCATGGCTGCGGCCATCTTGAGCACAAAGCGGGAGCTGAAGTCATGCCGCCCCCATCTCCCACGGAGGTCTCCCACAACCAGGGCACTTATTCTTGGCACCGGAATTTGCATAATTACTCCTCTTTTAATGTGCAGGGTGACCTAATGCAGCCCCAGCCGACTGCAGGAAGCAGCCTTGCTGAGATCTGAGCTCTGAGAAGTCTGTCTTGTCTATAAGATCCTCTTGCAAAGAACACTTGCAGAGTGTTAACCCCGTAAAGCACTGATTTCTAAGTGGCCCTGGGCTCCTGAGCTGCTAGGACACACTCTGGAGGAAGGAAATGTCGAAGGGTGCTGATCCCCACTAAGGATACTGGCTCCAGTCTTGTCCCTTCCCCTAACCTGAAAAGTAGCTCAGAAACTGCAAATCATTTTATAAAAGCTCACAAGTGGTTCTAGCAAGAATCCACCAAGGCTGACTACAAAAGAAAGGATATTCGTTCACTAGGAAGCTAGCTGGAACAAAAGGCTGCATTCCATCTCACACTTGCTAACTGTAGTCCCCTAGAGAGCAGGCCTTTGTCCACAGGTGGGCATTGTGCTGTTGACAGCCTGGACATGAACATGGGCTTGCCTACATCTTGGCTAATTTGAAAGAAGAGTCATTCCAATTTCCTTTTCTATTTTACAACATCTTCCAATTTATTTTTCTAAAAGGACAATTTATTTAAAAATAAAAAAATCTATAATAAACATTTCTTCTAGAAGAAAATCACCCAATCACCCTAGCTCTGCCTTAGTCAATTACCTCCTCCTCCAAAACATGTACTTTTAAACCACTTCCAGAAAAGAGACTCTGTTAAAATGACTATAAGGCTTGAGTGTGAAGAAGCTATAAAGAATTAAAATCTTCGGTCTAAAAGGAAGAAAGCTATAAAGGTGAAGGAGACAGAAAATAATATAAATATATAAAATTCAGTGTGGGGGTGAATGGGAGGGCAATTCCTGAAGTTTAAATAGTAAAAAGAACGATAACCAGTAGAAATGAAAGTAGCTTTCATAGGTTCAGGAAGGGGTTACAGAAGTGAAAAGCATGATGAGCACAACAGCAAATGTAGGCATGTTGGGATAAACCACCAGTCTTTTGAGGTAATATAATGGGTGGGCAATTATCTGTCACATTTTTGGTCTTAATATCTGAGACATAACATGAAATGCCACCCTTGTTCCACTCAATGTGGCACTTTTATGATCAAGAGTGACAGATTAGGAATCCTGCTCACTTGCTATAAAAAGCCTTCCTCTCCGGTCTCTCACAGGCAGAGAGGATCTGAAAAATGTTAAACTAATAGGTATATTGGCCTACCATCTTGTTTCTAGCTGTGGGGAAGACGGAACCCATAGAGAGAAGGTGGTCAGTCCAAGGTCATACTGCTATTAGAACAGAGTGTGGACTGGGATCCCCTCCCTCTGGATTCTTAGGGGTGGTGCAACTTGGAGTCTCTTACTGAAATGCCATCAGGAAGGTTAACACACTGAGCTAGTACCATTTATTCACATTTTAGGACAATTATTTTAGCAAGTGTTCTAAGAAGTTACCTGACACAGGTCTAAGAAACTGAACACTGAGTAAATACATTTTCATGGGAGTAAAAATATGACAAAAACCAAATTGCAGGGGAGGGCAGTAAGCAGGTAAAGCAGGCCAGAAGATAAACTCTACTGCAGTTAAAAAAAAAAAAAAAAAAAGGTTGGTTTTATCTAAGATAAGGTATGCTAGGTACGCAGAGGAAAATTCCAGAGCTGCATACTGCTAACCAAAGTCACTAACAACTAAAAGAGCAGAAAGAGATGGAATCACTGTGGAGATTTCTGCATTCCAACCTGGAAGAAGTAGTTTCTTCCAGATACAGTAAAAGAGAATCAATTATATTTGGTTACAGAGAAGGACCTCATGATTATACAAAACTGCTAAAATCAGACCTTTGAGATGACCATGTTTTCAGCTACTGTGATTTTAAAAACGTGGAAAGAGAAGGCTAGGAAAACAAAAGAAAAAGTAGATAAAGAACAAATGAAACTCCCTCTAATGGTCGGAATAAAAGAGACAGAAATAGGGAAGAGTGTGATTTTTAAATCTCCAACTACAGTGGACTGACTAATTTTCTTATCATATCCAAACATGGAATTCAGCCAGGAGGGTCTACGTGCTGTTGTGAGGCTCCAGCAGTAGGTGAACCTGCCAGCTGAGGTGAAAAACCTCCAAACAGCCCCAGGGCTTCCTAGCCAGGCACATTTCTCTCCATTCCATACACACAGGGGAGCTACTTGTAGCCTAGTTTGTAGCCTAGCAACTAGAGACGGGCCTTTCACGTGGTATTATGTGCTACAATACAAACTGCGCTGAGTGCTGGGAGAACACAGAATACAAACTGCATGGAATTGAATTTTGGATTCTTTCTCTACCCGGCTTTCTCCTGCCACAACCTGTGGCCCCATCTTGTCACTCTTTGGAGTCAGCGCCTCCGGCTCTCCCAGACCCAAGGAGATAGAGGCAATCCCAGACCTCTCTCTCTCTCATGTCTGGGCACTAGGAAAACAAGGTAAAGATGGTTTGCAAGTCTCTGATGGAAAGGAGAAGGGCATCTAAAGACACAGAGAGCCAAACCTCGGACTGGAGCAACCAACAAGAGGGGAACTGCTGTCTGTTGGCTACACCTGGGTGCTTCACTCTAGAGAGGGGACTCACAATCAGACCATCCATCATTTTGAGGTCACAATAAGTCCCTAAAAATTTGGTATCTTGACCCTTGTCCATTCGGCTGATAAATCTGACTCCAACAGGTGGGCCCTACACAACGTTAACATATTTTACATGGAATCTCTACTTCTCTCCATGCCCAGGAGGTATTAAGAGCACAAGGGGACTGCAGGGAAGAAAGAGCTCAGGGAGGAAGGTCAAACTGCATCCCACTGTACCTACAACTCTCTTGCTGCATTCCATCGTCTTCAGCTACCCTCCGGTCACTAGGCACCAGCTAGCACATCTTATGAGGTCTTCACAGCATGGATTCCAAGCCACTAGGTTCAAGAGGGCAGCTCAGCCTGAGAAATGGTAAGATGGGCTTGTGCTGGCCCGAGAAGACGGACATGTGGATCCACTCAGGCCTTGAGGTCAAAGGCCTCTATGAACATGCTCACAGGGCTTTAGTGCTCATAGAGGCAAATGGAAATACCCCACATTCACCCGACACATTCTTGAGCTACCCCTCCAACCAAGGGCAAAGTTAAAAGAGGGGAGGGGAGGGGAGGGGAGGAGAGGGGAGGAGAGGAGAGGAGAGGAGAGGAGAGAAATCTGTGCTGCATCCCAGAGGGACAGGGACTTCATTTATCTGACCAGACTCAGACATGGAGCGAAGAAAAATCTTCAGAACATCTCAGCAAGCCCCTTAAGCCACCAAGAGCAGATCCATCACATCTCACTGCTAGATAGAAGCCACCAGTGACCCCAAGACCTCCTTAGTCAGCACGACTCAACTCACAAAGACCAACTTTCATGAGTGAGATGCAGTAGCTTAGGTCATACTAAAACAGGTCACTATAAAAATCTACGTTCGCTTTAGAATTCATCATCGAACTGTCTTAAAAGATTTGGACTTTTGAGAAAAAAAACTGAGTTACTGGAATAAGGGAGGGGCCATGTGACTGAGCCTGCAGTGGGAGACAGCCAAGTTCTAAAACATGGCAGGGAGTGAGTTTTAAAGGGCTGCTATGATTTGCACACTGCCTAATTCTAGGGCATAGTTTTAATGTTACGATCAAGTCAAATCATAGTCTATGTGAACAGTGTTTCCTAATGCTTTGCTGTGCACGACCTGCACAGAAACACACGAGATACAGACACACCATTTGCAGAACTCTGACCAGATTCTGACATGGCGGCCCTGTTGGTTTAAGATCACACATTTGCTCCAGTGAAACTAGAGTTCAGACATAGCTGGAGTATGAGAGAGGGAAAAAAAAATGCCCACCTCCATCTCAGCAAACTTTATGATAACAGCTTGAAGTGAATGAGTGGGCCTACTGGAGCTTTCTCCTACACCTACCATCTTCTGGTCTAAAGGAAAGACAGGCCGAAACCCTGGGGCAGGCACAACCACATACAAAAGCAGCAAGCCTGGATGCTGCCCCAGGAACAATGAAGACAGCATGAGGCTCCTCAAAAGCAAGCACCTTACATCCTATCTCAGGCCATGAGTTCTCCTGAAAATTAATAATATGTGTTGTCAGAAATTCAAGTACCTGGGTATGACCAATCATGATTCTCTTTCCTGTGGTAGGTACCAGATTTATAGTTTAAAAAAATATTAAAATAAAGCAAACATACACACCCGAAAAATGGTGTGTGTATGTCGGGGGGTGGGCGGCAGAGGGAAGAAGTGAAAAGCATCTTTTCTTTCTGCTCAGAAGGAAAACATTGTTTAGAAGTGTTGACTATTCAGAAGCACTTTTCAGCTCCACTGGAAAGTAAGGTGCCACCACAGAGCATGGTTCCAGATTAGCCACTGAACAAGGGGTGGTTGTTGGAAAGGAAAGGATGGCTCAGAAAACCTCAGGGAGTCTTCAGTCCTCCACTGAAGATAAACACAGGTTCACAATTCCTCATCCACCATTCCAAAATCCAAAACACTATGAAAATCAGAATTTTAAAAATAACTCATTTGTCTGCAAAATAAACCTGATTTCATTTGGTGGCAAAACATGACCTGAACTACATAAAATCATTTTTAGTCTATTTATCCCATTTAGGGTGAATATTCTTACATGTCAATGCTGAAATAATGAGTTTAATTATGGGATACTAACCTGAGGCCCCTTTGGAGGAAACACACACACACACACACACACACACACACACACACACACACACACACACACACACACAGACTACGTTTTTAAACAATTCTGAATTTTAAAACCCATCTGGCACAAGGGTTTCAGATAAGGGAAAAAGGACTAGAGCTATACTAGGTAGGATCTCTACAAAGTTTACTGAAGCCTAAAACAGTTGAATCACCTCCTGGTTGTTTCAATATGTCCAGCTTCCTACACAAGCCAGACTAGCATTATTTGGCAACATCATGTTAAAAATGGGAAATCCATTACATAGGGTCCTGATTACATGTTAAATCCCGGTTTCCTACCTTCACATATTCTAGAGTTGGGTCCAGAAGATGCTGATCCCTGAAAAGAGAAAATACAAATATGAGAACATTCATCAATTGAGTAAAATGTATCCAACATTATTTTGCCCTACTCATTGAAATTATTAAGATGGGCCCACCTCCCAGACAACACTCACAGCAGACAGATGAGGAAGTAAGAACAGACAGATTCCTTTCAGGGTGTGTGTTGCAAGTGGGGTGAAGAGTGGGGGCATGGGGGTGGGGGGTGAGGGGTGGGAGGCGGAGGAATACCACCATGACCTCAGTCTAGAAGCTCCACATGCTTTCCTGTCACATTCAGGCTCCAAAAATTAAGACTCTTTATATGTAGTAATTCTAGATTCACTCAAGCATAAAAATTGCCCTAAAAGTCTGAAGCAAAGAGCTATGAGGAGGACAGAGGTGGGGGTAAAGGAGGACTAGGTACCCAAACTTGCAGCACTTTGGGCCAGGCAGCTGTGTCACATCCACTTTGTCAGAAGTAAATGGAGGCTCAGGGGGGCAGAGCAGCTGCCCAAGGTCACGCAGTGGAGTGAGAGAAAGGAGTCTTGTTATCGCTGACTCGATTATCCACCCACTCCTGGTGTCAAGCTGAGCAATTCATCCTAATTTTCTTTGGTGCCTAAGTATTGTTTCTCTCTCTAATGTCTGCTCATGTCTATCATAATGATACCCTAGATTAACCAGACAATTAAAAGTAAACAGTAGCAGTGGCATTTAGGATGCTGACTTATTATGGAGAATGGAGGAGGACCTGATTAAGGCAAAGAAGAGGAGGAGGAGACATGAGAGCTGATGTTTTCAGTGCTTGCTGAGTTAGTTACAGTAAGGTGGCCCCCTCAGTAGAGGGTGTGAAAAGACAGCTGCCTTCAAACTTAAATCAAAAAAGCCAACTCATTCCTGCACAAATGTGATCATTTTGAAAGGACAGAATGGCTCTGAAGCCTGAGACTAGTCTTCTCAAGGAGGAGTCTCAGCGTATCTATGGAAAGAATGTGTCCATCAGAAGGCAGGGGACTCCCACGACAATAAGCCACCTGTGATGGGTGACTCAACCCCGAAACCTGGGGTTTTGGATACCCCTGGGCTGTACAGAGATCCCAGGAGACTGCAGCACTGCTCCCCTGAATAGGAGCAGCAAAACCACAGCTTAGGGACACGATGATCTTCTGGTGGAAGTGGATCCAACCCCGAAAGCCATTCCTGGCCAGGTCTGACTATCCAGTTAGGGTTGCACACATGACACACACGCGAGGCAGGCTGTCCTTGGAGATGCTCCTCTCCATGCGGACATATCAGGCTCTGAAATGAGGTGCTTTGTAGAACCAAAGAATCTGAGAAGAGCTTAAACTCACAGTCCTTGGGTGCATTCCCATTAAAAAGGGATATGTCAGTCTTTCAAAGCCTTACAACCGGGTGCATTCTTTGCCTTCAGGCTGGTATTCTTTTATCAGGCATCTTTCCCCAAAGTAGCTGAGTCTATCTGCTGTGCCTGGCCACCACCTCTCTGCTGCACATTTGACATCGCGTCGATGTCATCAGGCCTCAGACCTGTGACACCAACTGTCTAGTGACTAAAAACTTGGTCAGCACTTTGGCTATGGTGCTTCCCTTTAAATTCTTGAAGCCCTGGTTTTCTACTGAATTAACATTTTAGGCTTATAGGCATTCAGTCTTGTGCTCATTAGCTGGCCCAGTAGTCTGGCTCTGTGAGTGCAAAAAGACATTAGGACCACTGAAATGCTGTTTTTCATCTTCAAATTTCTATTTTTATGTATCTTTAAAAATGTATGTTGCATACATTCATACATACCTGTCCTAATGCATGGATAAGTGGTAAAGGTGGGTGCTGCTTAATGGTTCTCCTTTGGACCTCAGAATCTTTTTACATTCTAAATTATTGATCACCCCAAGGAGCTTTGGTTCAGGTGAATTGTATCTACTGATTATTGATAACAGAAATCCAAACAGAACTTTTCAAATTTTAATTGATCAATTTGTATTTAAATAAATAAACCCATTATTTTATATTAAATATTTAAATAAAATTTTTATAAAAATAGTTCTGTTTCTCATAACAGAAATTCAGTGATGAGAAGGATACTCTTACATTTTTACAAATCTTTTTAATGTCTGGCTTACTAGATGACAGCTGAATTTTCATATCGACTTCTACATTCAATATGCTATGCTATGTTGTGTTTGAAATAAATGAAGAAAATTCACCCTTACACAGATACGTAATTGGAAAACAGAGGAGCATTATAATAGACTTTTTCATTTAATTATGAATATTTTTCGATATCATACCAAAACACAAGTGGCAGTTTCTTAAAGGTGAGTTGTAATGTGGGATCTGAAACCGTCTCTCTTACTCTTTTGCATCGTCTTGCACTTTGAAAGGACCTTTTATCCATGTGTGATTCTGTAACCACTATTCTAGCAAATACTGGTTCATTGAGTTATGTGGATCTTCTAAATTTTGACCCATTTCATTATAACATAAAAAAGGGGTCACATTTGTTAATATCTTCATTGATCACACCAGAGTAATTAAGTATTGGGAAGTGTCAAGCTCATGGCAGAAGATCGAAGTTTTCCAAAATTCTAATTTTCACTTAGGTTGAGTTTTTCATTGGCAGCTAATATTGTCGAATATTTTCCTTGAGCTTCATTTTACTCAGTTTGGGGAAAAATGTATGCCAAATACCAAAACCACATAGTCATGATTATTAATTTCAACTCATTTTAGGTGCTCAAATGTCATTCTTTCAGTAAATAAAATTCTTTTTAGAATTTTGTTCAGGATCTTTTCTTCTCACCAGATTTAGCTGGAAAATCCTTTTCCTTTCACACCTGAAAGCTGAAACATTCCTCTTTACCCTTTTCTAGAGATGTGCCTAAAAACTATCTGAGCTAGTTCTCTCAGACAAAATCGTTCAGACTCTTTTGGGAGGGGGCTGGGATAACCAACATGGCCAGGCAGGGAGCTGTGCCTGGGTGGTTCCTGAGGCAGCGCTGGCTGCTGTTAGCAGGGTTCCCACTCAGAGATAGGATCTCAAGGCAGGGTGGCCTGTGCTCTCCCCACTATCTTGCTCTCCTGTCTGAAGACCCCAGTGCACCCAGGAGCCTGGGTGTTCTCCCAAATGCTCCCACCCTTGGATGAACTATAATGATCTTGTTTGATCCTCCACCCCACACTTCTCTTGGCAGAGAAGAAGGAAACCGAGAGGTTAGAGATAAAACTGAAGTCCCCTCTTGACCCCTTCCCAAATGAACTCTGCTAAGGGAGCCTTATTCATTGTTTTGGGGGCAGAGGGCAATCCAAGTATTTTAAAGGTCTATCTAGTTGAGGACTCCAAAAGTACCCTAGTGGATTCTCATATTCTTCACCTCATCCTTTTTAGAGACGCGAGGGAGGGAACATAAGGAGTCAATAAAACTGAGTGAATATATTACAAATCTTGAGGCTTTGTAAATCATTGCCTTGAACCAAATTAAGATTATATTTAAATGCAGAAGTGCTGTCTCTCCTTTCTCAGCCAGCCGCCCAAACCCAGCTAACCAGAAATACGTGAGCTAGAAAACATAGCAGTTGGTCCTGTAGCCCCAGCTACTAATTTGAAATAGAATCTCTAATTATTCATACAAGACTGTGTAGCAAACACTCCTTGAACCACAGATTTACATTCTCCAACAGAAATCACTGGAAAACAAACAGAGGAACTTGGCAGCATAAATGAAGGGTTTCTGTGTGTGTACGTGTGTGTGTATGAATCTCCACCCCTGTGAACCTATGATGTTGTGTGCATCTCTCTTTACAAGCAGATGTCTGGAAGGTGCCTGCAGCCCCAGTGTCGAGCTGCTGCCCCTCAGTCCACAATCCACAGACTGCAGGAAAGCAGCAGGGTGAAACCAGACTCTGTTATTTTGTTCTTACGTTTATTAAGTTTTAAATAACATCACTGTGTTTACTCCAGTTAAATCATTCTTTCCAGTACCCTACTTTCTTAAGTTACTGAGGGATGTCTAGCTGGAAGTCACGGAAATGACATATTTACTATTTTAGTTTGTTTCTCATAGGTAATCAGGTTAATAATTTTCTCCCTCTTAAGAAAAATTTGCTGTTTCGAGCTAAGAGGTTCTCTACCTTGAATACATGAGCAAAATTTCACTAACACAGATCTTCTGTTGCAAATAGTTGGAATACAGCTGGGGAAGGATGTGCCCTATGTCTGTCTTAAATTACAGAATGTTTTGAATAAATGAATGTTTACTTCTTTAAATATTATACAATAAATTAATGGCTAACAGTGTTGCCAAACAAATGTCCTTTTGGATAAAACATAAAAAGGAATCACTGGTAATAATGATAATTTCGTGCAATGGAGAAATGTGAGAAAAGAGATCCAACTATTCCAGACTGAGTAGGATAAAGGATCCCCCTAAAACCCGCACACACTAGGAATTCGGAGTTGGCATACCTCATTCATGCACGTGGCATGGTGTCTGCATTCCATTTCATTGTATTGTGTATTTGTTTATATATGGTTTCTTCCTTTACAAGGTGAACTCCCCAAGAGTACTGACATGTCTACTTCATGCCCAGTATCTCCCACAGTTCTTACATTCATCCCACAAACATCAACAAGCATCTATAATAAGCTATACACTAAGCCAGACAATAGAAACACAGGAACCTAAGACAAGGGCCCTGCTCCCAGAGAGGCTGCAGGCAAGTGGAGAAAACAGAGCAAAAAATCTAAATAACTCAAATTGGTGGAAGGGTGTCAGTGGGAGGGAAGCACCAGGGAGAGGCCTAACATCTGAGCTAAATTTTGAGGGCTAAGCAGTGACTTCTCCTGGTGAAGATGCTGTGGGGTAAGGTGGTAATGAAGACATATCAGGCAATGAGTGAAGCATGTGAAAACACACAGGGCATGAAACAATATGGTATATTTGGGGAACCACAAGCATTCAGGAGTTAACTCTGCTTTAGTCCAGGCCACTGTCATCTCTCACTTGGATCCCTGCAATACCTTCCCTAGCTCCACTCCAGCTCCACAATCTCCACACAGCAGTCAGAGTGATCCTTACTCAGATCATCTCCCTGCTCAGAATACTCTAATTGCTCCTATTTATCTAGAACAAAACCCTGAAGCCCTGCCACAGCCTTTGAGGTCCTGACTGGTGTGACCCCAGCCAGCTTTCCAAACTCATTGTTGAGGCAAAATTCTTAAAACTCCCCCTTCCAAGATTTCCATCCCCTGGCAAGTCGATCAAACATTAATATAGGTACTGCTGTGAGGGGATTTTGCAGATGTTATCGAAGTCCAAAGACAGCTGACATTAGGATACAGCAATTATACAGTGAACCTGAAGAGTGAGGGGGAATTCAACATAAGAGAGTCTGTTGCTAGTGTGATGTTATGAGAGGATCTGTGACAAGGCCCATGGCATAAAACTTCAAGAGGCCATCAGGAAATGAGGACTTCAGTCCTACATCTACAAGGAACTCAATTCTGCCAACAACCTGAAGGAGCCTGGAAGTAGATTCTTCCCCGAGGCCTCAGAAATAAAAAAGGAGCATAATCATAGATGCAAGAGAGCAATATGCTGATATGAACATCAGTGTGCAAATATCTTTTTGGATATGAGTTTTCAAGTCTTTGGGGTAAATACCTAAGTAGAGGGATTGCTGGATCATATGGTAGATCAATTCTTAGTTTTCTGAGGAACCTCCATACTGTTTTCCATAATGGCTGTGCCAATTTGCAGTCCCACCAGTAGTATATGAGGGTTCCTATTTCTCCACATCCTCTCTAACATTTGTTATTGCTTGTCCTGTTGATTATAGCCATTCTAACAGGTATGCTGTGGTATCTCATTATAGTTTTGATTTGCATTTTCATAATAGCTAGTGATGTTGAACATCTTTTTATATATTTGTTGGCCATTTGTATGTCCCCTGGGGAGAAGTGTCTGTTCAGGTCGTCTGCCCATTTTTTGATTGGATTATTTGTTGTTTTATTGTTATTGAGTTGTATGAGTATATTTTGGATATTAGGCCTTTATCACACTGATGTTTACAGCAGCATTATTCATGGTGGCCAGGACATGGAAGCAACTGAAGTGTTCTACAATAGATGATTGGATAAAGAAGCTATGGTACATATATACAATGGAATATTACTCAGCCATAAGAAGAGATGAAATACTGCCATTTGTGACAACATAGATGGACCTCGAGATAATCATGCTAAGAGAAATAAGCCAAACAGAAAAAGTTGAAAATCACATGGTATCACTTATCTGTGGGATATAAACCTAAAAGCAATAAATAAACAGGACAAACAGAGACTCATGGACATGGACTCCAGACTCGTGGTCACCAGAAGGGAGGGGGTAGGGGAGATAGATGGGGTAAAATGGGTGACAGAAAGAAATCTAACTATGGGAGGTGAACACACAATGTAAATATATATATATGCCTTACTGATAAGATGTACAGCTGAAACTTACTGAATTTCATGAACCAATGTCACCATAAAAAAAATAAATTAAAAAAAAAGGCAAGGTGAGCATGACCAGTAGGCTGTTTGATTACCTGAACTAGTGGGTCAAGGAAGAAAAGAACAATTCAGCCTCAGGGTCTACAGGTTTATCATTCTTAACCAACCCATGCTTCAGGACGTGTCACACAATCAAGAAAGGAGAACCCAACAACCAGGAGAAAGTTTGCTCTCCATCAGCCCTTTGTGAATGTGGATAGGCCTCAGAATCTACAGCCTTCATCCTTTGTTCTCCAGCATGAAGCTTCAACATCTCAAAATATTAGCTGCGGAGAAGTGGGGACGGAGGGATGGGGGAAGGACGAGACAGTGATAGGCTTTAAATCTACTAGAAGTTAGTGTCTACTGGACTATATTCCTTACTAGACTGCGCATTTTATAAGAGCAACATGTGCGACAGTCTGACACTATTACTTTATATTTTATTGGCCATTTGTATGTCTCCTGGGTAGAAATGTCTGTTCATTTTATATTTTATTAGATGATATTCATGGTTCCAAGACCTTGCCCATCACATCAGCTCCTTATCTCACCTTGTTCTTTACACTCCAACAAATGCAAACTATTTGAAATTCCCTGAACCAAAAACCTGGAATCCCTGTCCCCCCATTCATTTCCACCTTCTCTGACCATAATTTCCTCAGCATCGCCTCCCAACTCACAGAAGTAACATCTCAGCACTTCTATGTATTATAAAACTTTATAACAAATAATTATAATTCAATACTATATGTAAACTCCTGTCTATCTCACATGCTGGACTATTAGCTCTCTGAGAACAGGGACCATATTTTATTTTATTTACCTTTGTATCTCCAGGGCACGGTTCAATAAATGTTGGTTTGAATGAATGAATGTGTGTGTGTTTGTGTGTGTCCTTCTCACTGTGTGGATGACCTAGACCCCAAATCTTCCTTTCTACCACACTCCATGGATTCACCAAGAGAAGAATAATGGAGGGAGACAGGGAACGAGAGAGAAGTGTACTTCTTAGACTGATAGATTCTTTATTAAGGAGATAATTTAGCCACAGGTCTGTGGCTGAACTGTGATGGCCTCAGACAGAACTCCCGTAGCAATGGAACATCACTGCTGTCAGGGCCGTGCCTGGCTCCCCATGGAGACCAGATGTTTACAAAGTGGCACTGAGAAGCTGGCTGCTTCTGCTGAAAATGACTCTCTCTGGGCGTATTTGAAATGCCAGGGAGGTGCTTAATCATGGAGATAACCAGGAGGACAGAGAGAGGGTACCGCAAAGCCATGTCCATGTGTTTATAAGAAAATGAGAAGAAATAGATGCTTAAAACAGATCTGGCCTGGTGAGCAGAGAGATGATATCTCTTGGAAAAGTTTTCAGCTAGTGTGTGATTGTGATTAGATGGGCAGGTTCTTTACAGATATTTCTTGTCCTAGGTGAGAGCGTATTACGTGTATAGCCTTTGCTAATTTAAAAAGGAATGTAGCTTTAAAAACAAAACTAACACTTCTAAATGTACACTTAAAATATATTTTGTTTCATCATTTGCAAAATAGATGAGAAGAGATTCACTCTCCCAAATCTCACAAAGTATTTATTGACCCTATTTGTTAAGGCAGGCTTTACTCGCAGTAGCAGTAGTTGATTGGTGCTTATTTTACATCTCCTTCCACTGTTAACACATGGCATGAGAAGTTGCTTTTCACTAATACAAAGAAGCTTAGGGATGTTTCTTAATGATTAAACCAACGAATCTGTTTTAGAGCAGAGGACTGTTCTAGACAGAAACTCACTGCTCTGTGGTGGGAGAATTCATCTTCCATTTCTGTTGTCTACAGCCAAAAACAATTCACCAGATGTGATCTGGGCAGCCAAGTGTGACTACTTCCCTTGGTCTCATTATTAAACTTCAATTAATGCTCCTAAAACCATATTAGCTTTTTCAACAACTGTAGCATACTGCTGACTCATTCTGAGGCTGCAGTGATCCAAATTCTGGGCTATTTTTCACATGTTGCCATTAAGACAAACCGCATACTCTCATTGTTTTTGAGCTCTAGAGAAAGTCTTTTGTCTCTCCTTATGGTCTTCCCAGTTAGATGTCATCTGTTGTTTCACAATGTCAAGATCTTTTTTGGATCTCCTGTCATTTTGACATATTAGTTATTCCTCCAAAATTCATGTCCTCCACCAATGTGATCTGTATGTCAATATTATTGTCTAACTAATTTTCTAAATTGGCTGAATGGGGATGAGGACACAGCCTACAACATTCTTATCATTGTGTAGATTAACTGCATCTCCCTAGTTCTTTTCGAAAATTGAAACATCTATCCGCCTCTTTCCTGTAGCTCTCAGTATGAAAGTTTCTCCAATGTCACAGTGCTGGTCTGATGGTCTCAATCTCAAGCGCTCTCAGTCTTCTTGGACCTTAGGGCTTCACCTCATTTGTCATGGCCTCATTCTCTTCCTTCACCTTTACCCTACCCTTTCTAATCAGAGAAGTCATTTCCTTGATCAAAAAAAAAAAAAAATGCTGAACAGAAGCTCAGCAGTTTGGTTTCTCTCACATCCCCCCTCTCTCTTTGGTCTTATTGTTCCAAACATAATTTCTGAAAGCACTTTTTGTTACCCTTAGCATTTTTCACAATCCTCTGCTCACTCTGCATTCTGTTTCTTGTACAACCAGTGCCACTCTCTGATATGCCAGGACAGCACAGAGGAAGTGGCAGCACAGAGGAGGCAGGCCCCGAGGGAAGGGTTATCTAGAGTGTCCATCGTGCAATCACCTGGTCAATGAGGAAAAGTAACATGATACCTGGAAAGATCTTAAGGTCAGAGGTCAAAAAAAGCAGAATTCTCATCAAACTATTAGAGTGATACAAAATGGCTACACTGCAGATAGGACCTTAGGTCAGTAGCAAAGCTGGAGAGGACAGGTGTTAGTGAGTTTGGATGGTTTAGAACAAGCATGTCCTTATCCTAGGGGCATGAACTCCTCAAACGGACAAAACCCCAGGCTTGCCTTTAAATCGCTAGCACCTCACACAAAGCCTGGCACACAGTAGAGGTTCAACGTACTCATAAAGTCATCAGAATGCGCCTAGCTCATCACACCACACTGGGGACCTTGCACACAATGTCAGTTCAGGCTTGAGACAGTCCTTCATGCACATCCTTAAAACATGGGGTGACCTGGATGGTCACTTACCTCTTCCTCTTTTGAACTGGTCAGCATGTTGTTTTTCTTCGTCCTGAACTGCGTTTCCCTTAAAGAGCCTCAGGCCTTGAGATTATCTTTATTATTTATCTCAGCTTGAGGACTCTTTCATCCTACAGCCCAGGAGACTGTAGATGAAGACACATTTCCCTCCCTGGTTGTCAGAGATTCTGAGTCCGGGTTACTTCTTAAACTCCTGCTTCTTTCACTTCAACAGCCAGTTCCTGCTTCTATGAGTCAGTTTCTATCTCATCTGAACATACGGCAGTGCCTGATGAATGTGTTCATGACATATATCAAAAGAATGGCAATTAAACTGCCTCCTCAGGCAGATTCCCTAATCATGTTAAAACAGGGCCATTTAAATGTCCTATGTATTACACCATGGTGAGTCTATAGAGGAATCCAAGACTAATATAAAGTAGTACTGGTCAATAAAAACTGGATGTAGTCAGGGGTTAACCTGCGCTCAGCAGAATTCTAGTGGCAGCATTAAGCTACAAGCCACTGTTGAAATCTTAACTTGGCAGCAGTCAGTCAAACTGAATAGAGTAAGAACAAGAAAAACCGTATCAAGGCCAGTATGTCTTTTGGCAGGCACAGAGGGTCTGGCATCAGTGAATCATCAGGCTTCAGGCTGTCTAAGCCCAAACACAGCACTTTTGATAAAAGCAGATGCTTTGTTTGGCTGGTATCTCTTTGCCCTTCCTCCACTCCCACTAGTTCCATCCACTCCACCCCTACCCATTCCCCATCCCCTTCTAAAGGAGTCTGTTTATAAAGGTCTCTTCTCAGCTAATTCAAAGGCAGAACAAAAGTGCTATAGTTTTGAGATAATGTCCTCAAGGCCTCTATAGGAAAGATTTCAACCAAACAGACACAGGCAACCATCTTCAAGGTAGCTGCACACCAAAACCTTGGAAAAGCAGCCGTCATCCCATTCAGGCAAAAATCTGAATGCCAATCACAGTTGCCCATAACCTCTTCTGTCCATAGTGTCATCAGGAACGTGTGGGAAGAAACCGCAGGAGCATAATCACCATGCTGCTAACAGGCCCACAGGGAAGGTGGCCCTGGGGACGTGTCTGTTTTAATTAAATCAAAGACGTTTTATAAAAAGAACCAAGTAATGAAAAAAAATGTGCTTGATTACATGCTTAAAAGATTAGATCTTTTCCTTTTGAATTTTGTCTCTTATCTAAGAAAAAAAAGGAAACAAAATCCTTCCTCTGAACATCAACCGTATGCAGCTCCTGCCTCTTTTCTCTGCTCCCCACCAAACCCGATGCTCAGCCTCTTCTGCTGACTCCCTGAAACAGGAGTGCCAGGATTCCTCAGGGCTGGGTCCTAGGATTCCTTCTTGTTTGTGCTTCATACAGATCTCTTTCATGGTGACAGCTTCAATTTCACTTCGATGCAGACTCCTAACTTTATATCATTTAGCCCAAATCTCTCTCCAGAGCTCCAGGCTTATAATATCTGGTTGGTATTATAAACCTGCGATGTCTCAAACTCAGCACAACCCAAATGGAAGTCTTGATTCTCTGTGATCTACCATAACCCCCTACCCCAAGAAAGCATCTCAGTAACAGCCCCGCCCCATACACCCAGCTGCCTGAGCCAAGCTGACTGTCCCTCTCCCTCATCCCACCACATCCAGCCCTCAGTAAGTCCAGCAGACTCTACCTGCAAAACAGATCTTGAATCCACCCACTTTCACCTCCTCTGCCACCATCCTGAAGCACGCCACCACCTGTTCCCTGTACTTTAGCCCTTCCTCTAGTTCCTCTTCCCCCATCAATCACTTCTCCAGAGACCAAGGAATTTTCTAAAAATTGCATCAGGTCAGGCTATTCCCTTACGATACCTTTAAATATTTCCCTTTGTTACATGGAGAAAACCTAAACTCCTCACCGAGGTCCAGACCAGTGCTGTCCAATAGAAATACAATGTGAAAAACAGATGTAATTTTAAATTTTCTAGTAGCCAATAGAAATAGGTGGAATTAACTTTAATAATATTTAACCTACTATTTCAAAAATGTTATTTCAATACATGGTAACAAAAAAAAATTAATGGAATATTCTACCTTATCTTTTTATATTAAATTTTCAAATGTTCTCTTCCCTCAGAGTCTTTTCCTCTGCTGAATCCAAGGAACTCAGGGCTCTCTGATGCCTTCCACTGTACCCCCCTCATTTTGTAGTTGAGTATTTGTTGATGTATTTGTCTGTGTGCCCCCTAAACAGGGCACTCTCTAAGAACAGGGCCCACACCTATTTCATTCTTCATGGGTACTTGGTACCCAGAACAATACCTGACACAAAATAAGCTCAATAAACATCCAAGAATGAACAGTGAAGACACTGACATTAAGTACAAGGACAAGTGCGCAAGGGCTGGGCCAGTCCACTGAGGACAGGCTCTGTTTTGTGTCCTAGCACAATGGTGTGTTGATCTTTTAGTGCAGTGCAGGTAATGCTATACCTGTAACTGTGAGCGGTGGCCAAGACTCAGTGCTATAGGGCAGCTTAGGAAAGGTCCAGATAGAGCATTCCTGCCAGACTCTGTCAACACGTGGGAACCTTTCTCCCAGAGGAGCCACAGGCATTGAACGTGATCTCAGTTTATACATGAGGATTAGAATCCTCACAGCGTCAACTTTCCACGAGGAAGGAAGGATGAAAACCAACATCTGAGCCCTAACATGGGGTGGTATTTGACCTTATAGCCACCCTTTGAGGATGTGGAGGAGATTCAGAAAGGTGTTAAGAACTTATGCAAGGTCACAAAGCTACCAGGACTGGTTGCTGGAATCAGTGTCAAGGTCATTAGCAGCTTTCTTTGATAGCTGTGGCCACATCAATGTCCCAGCAAAAGTAACAGTGGCCTCCAGAGTCAGGTGCCCACAGCAGAATTGGGGCACAAACTGCCGGGGATCGGGTGGAAGCTGAAGGCAGGGACATGACTTGCCCCTCAGACTGCCCCACCCAGAAGGCCAAGTGTGACACTCAGAGCGCTAGCATTAGGTAGATCTTCATATTCAGTGACCAGTGAACCTTCACAGCACTGCTCAGGGTGAGGGGGGGGGGCGCATATTTTCATCCCTATTTTATAGTTTAGAGCTAGCCCTAGTTGGCACACCTAGTAAGTAAGAAGACAGACATGAACTGAGGCCTCTGGGTTACATGTCTCATGTTTTCTCCTCCTCTCTGCAGCAGGAGTTATCCTACCTTTGGTTACTATGTTTGCAGGTGAATATGGAGCCTTAAAACAAGAAGACCAGAAATACTTATCTTTGGAGCCTTTAAAAGAGCTTGAAATTCTGCATCCAATCCACTAGCTAGTATCTTGGTGACAACAGCATTACAAAGCTGTGAACAAAAGGGTGGCCGTGGCCTGAGGGCTTATCAGTCCTGTGGCTCCAGTCCAGGTCCTATGAAGGCCCCGTCTCTTTCCAATTGACAATAGCAACTACAGCTTCTCCAGCTTGCATCTTCTGGCCAGGCCTGGATGGCTCCCAAATCCACATGTGATAAGAGTACAAATAATCTGTAACTGCACAGCACCTTCTGTTTATGTTTTAACATACCCTGTGGGGTGTAAAATCTCTCATAGTTTGACTCTCAGAAGATTAAACAACCTGACCATTCCCAAACAGCATGTAGGAGGCCTGAAAAAAAACATGATTTAAAGCAGGTTTGTCCAGGGTAGAGGGAGAAGAGAAGATATATAGAGCAGCTCCATTCAGCAAGGACTACGTTGTTTAATTCTCTGATCATTTTCTTGGTTGCGGTTTTTAATCAGTTAAAAAAAATCCTTTAGTTTTCCCCAGAAAAACAGCTGAGAATGCACAGATCCCAGGCTTTTCAAACCATCCCTGTCAGCAAAGGATTTAGGACTACTGTCAGGCAGCTGGTGGACCTAGAGGTATTTCTCATTTTCTGGGCCTCCTCCACCCTGGGGCAAGCAAGATGCCCAGCAGGGGCCACGCTCACCTCTGACCCAGCTGCTCCTGGCCTTAACACGCCAGGGCCCACTGGGGCCTGGGCATGCCCCATTCCTCAGAACTCACTCACCCATCCACAACAGCTGCATTCAAACACTAAAGAGCATTTCAAATGTTCGTAAAATTCAACTTGAAATTTTAAAAATAAAAATTCAATGCATGGACTATTAATTCGTAAAGACAGTCTTGGCTGTTAAGCCGTTGTCATTCTGCTAACTCAATAGTTGACCTATTAAATAGAATCTACTAATCTATTAAAATAGATCTTTTTCAACTCCAAATGCAACATTTCCTCTGTGCACAAAACGCTGCCAATTTGCAGACAGCAGATGTGCCCACATGTAAATAAAATGCAGATGTTTGCATGTGGACCTTCACATTTATATCTTTTTGATCAACTTTGAGCTAAAGACTGATTTATTTGCATGTCTGGGGTAAGAAGAAAGCAGTAGTTATAGAACTTGATGGTTAAGAAGAAAGCAGTAGTTATAGAACTTGGTAGTTCTAAAGAGGATCAAATGAAACAATTTTTCAGATGAGGGCACTGATACAGCCTTGAGTGAGGTCTTCAAATCAGTGTTTAGAGAAAAGTCTACATGGATATGGTAGCCTCACACTTTTGCTTCAGCTCAGAAGAGCTGACACTGTGACACGGTAGGTTACTTACAGCCTGGGAAAGTATACCAAATTTTAACTTGGGATAATTTTGCAGACTTTCTGGCCCCTGTCAGTTAAAACACTTGTGACTAGTCAGTCAGCTCCACTCATGCAAACTAATGAAACATCACATTGTCTCACCACATGCTCCCATGGCACCAGAGGCAGAAAGAATTAGGCACTCGGCAGCTGGTCCCAGGAATGCGTGCCTCCACGTGCCCACAGGAAGGAAAAGGACCCAGAATGTCTCCGGGCATTGATCTTCAGCTATCCCAGCAACACAGACATCCAATGACAGAAACCGGTCCCCTCTCAGCCCAAAGAAGGTCCCAGAGTCAAGTAAAAATTGATTCTTGAAGATAAGCGAATCAAAGGGACACCAGCCAAACAACGTGAATATAAAAAGGAAATCCTGTCTGCAGACCTGTCGGAGAAGGCCTGTCCTGCCTGCGGAAACAAAGGCTCCTTCTGTGACATCAAGCAGCAGATTTAAGAGCACCCTGGCTTTTCGCTTTGGCCACCTTTCAAAACCACAAGAACATCCAAGGGCAGCCAAGATGACAACAAAGCCAAGAGATACTGTCTCCAAATGAGGAGACCAATTTCCCCTTCCAGGCCTGCCTGCTGCCTCGCTCTTAGTGACCAAGGCTCCGTTCTCCCCCAAGGCAGAAGTGGAGGGTGGAGGCAGGAGGAGTGTGGGGGGTGGGTGTCTGAGGTGCTAGATTCAGACTATATGGACTGCTTTCCATGCAAGAAGATAGCTCAGAGGATGCCCACAGCTGGCGCCAACATTTTTGGGAGGCTGTGGAGCACAGTGTCTGGGCATGGCCCCACAGTACTCTTAGGGTTCTAATCTCAGCCATCCACTACAGTCTGATTTCAGGTGCCTCAACATCTCTAAACCATTTTCTTAACTGTAAATGATGACGACGACAATGATATGCATGGTGAAATCAGCTGAGTATCTCACACAGGATTATGATGTTCAAACAAGATAATTTATGAACATAGTTTTAAAAAGACTTTAAAACTGTAAAACGTAAGGGATAATAATTCATGTAGATATGTTTCTATGACAGCTTAATGAAAACTTTAGGTCAGAGGGGAGATTTCCTCTGCTTCCTCCAAAGTCTCCTATATGGTAGATATTTGATTAAAATTCAATGATAATACAAGTGATTTTTTTAATGATTAATAAGGTAAACATATCTGATGGGAAAATAGCAAACCTGCAACTTATTAGAGCATGTCACAAGACAAGGAGATGCTGTCTAGAGTTTCCTGCCACTGTCATGCCAGCACCAAACGTGATGGAATGGAAGGTTTTCAGATTTGACCAAAGGACCAAATAAGGCTCGAAAAGTTTCCTGAAACAAGACCCCTGAAATATCAATAATCTTGTTAAAGGCAGACCTAACTAGTCTCAGGTCCCTGGAGACAAAGATCCAAAATTCTAACTTCAGACATGGCTCCCAGGGGTGGGTGAGCCGGAGTGGTGAGTGGCTGGTGTTTCACAGCCCCTGTGAGGCTGTGAGCGATGACTTAGGAATAGGACACTATTTCTCTCATGGTAGTCCCTTGTAGCACCTCCTGGGAACCTCAGGTTCATACTCATTCTACTTGTCACTGGCTTTTCACATGCACAAAATGTATTTTTTGTTCTTAAAAGGAACTGAGGCAGCTAGCTCATAATATTAGGACTACTTGAAAGGATTAGAAAAAAAGAATATAAACTATTTTGAGCTCCTCAAAATTGAGAACACTTCAGGAGATTTAAAAAAATGCATCAGGTAAATAAGACTGAGGAGTGAGGAAGAGGACTTTATGATCCTTTGACACACAACCATGTGCCTTTTCACTCAGCATTATTTTAAAAGATGCGCGTTTGTTACTTCCTGTATTCACCCTTAATAAGAAGACACTTTAAATTAAGGAAAAAAGATGTGACTTTGGATGAATGTAGTTCTGAAACATAAACTAAAAGCAGCAGTGCCTATTAAGTCTTCTGCCACTTGGACTTCAAACTCCGGACCTGAACCCGCCCCCTAATAAGATCTTTTACAGAGACTTGACCTCTGTTCATGTCAGCTTTCAAATCAAAAAGCTTTGAACTCCTGGCCGGTTAAACGCTCGGACCTTGGGTGTTTATCAAGAACTTCCTCACGATAGGAAGGGTGCCTCCATTACCACCTCCGGCACCTGGAGTTTCTCCTTGTTAGAGCTGGCACACAGCCAGGATCTTAGAACTTCAAAATGAGTTGGTAAATTTTCTGCATGTGGTACATAGTAGATATCTCACTCAATACAGTTTAAACTAAAAATTAAAAAAAAAAAAAAATGGCCACAAAAAGCCAGGTAGCAGTTGATTCTGACCCCATGTCATGCAGCCTGGCATTAGTGCTTATTTATGGTTGACCAGAATTATTTTTCTTTGCTGCCTTATAGCCTACATGAGAGGGAGCAATGATTGCTTCCCTCTGCATCTCTCCAGTTAAGTATCAGTGATGCAATATGAACTATACGGTGCATAGGTACACACCTCCACATTTACCTATTTCATCAGCCCGCCACTTGCTAGCTCTCTGAGCTGAGAGTTCACCCACCTAGATTTTTGGGAGCAGGTCCATAGCCTTCTAATGGACCTGATTCACCCTGGGGAAACTTCTGGTCTGATGTGAGAAACATTTCAGAGCTCTCTAATGCTTTCTACAGAGACTATCTGGGCCTCCACTTATTTTCTTCTTTCACTACTGTAATACTAAAACTACTTCTGAACTCTTGCCTGCCCAGCTCTCTCCCAACGTCTATAACATACTCCTCTTAACTGCTGCACCCCCAGCCACAGGCAAACAAGCTTCTTTTGGGTTTTTCAAACATGCCAAATTTGTTCCCCGCCCCCCGCCCCAGTTCTTTGCACTTGCTCCCCCTAAGTCTGGAACAGCCTTCTACTGGTTCTTCCATGGCTATCTTTTCTCATTATGCAGGTCTTAGCTTTCATGACATCTCTTCAGATACTTGCCTACCATATAAAAAAGGTACAATCCAAATAAATCTCCAGCATATCATTTTATTTCTTCTATAACACTTACTGTAATCTGCCATTGTCCTCTTTATTTACTTGTATTTATTATCTGGGTCCTTTGCTAGAATATTAGCTCTGGGAGGACACTGTTTCAGATGTTCCATAGCTATCCTGTTAGTTCACATATTTCCCCACCCTGTAAAAGGGCAGGAGCACATTACTGGAATGATTTGGCTGCTAGAATGTCTTCAATGTTGGACCAGACCTTCAGTTAAGGTACCCAGAGAAAAAGCACAGACTTTTTCAACAAAAACACTAATGCTTATAAAATCAGTGTACTCTAAATAATATATGTGCTCAATATATAGATATTCAACAAATAAATGAACCAGAATCAAAGTGGCTTTCTTTGCTGCAGGTTTGGACAAAGAGAGAGAGATACCAGGAGATACAACAGAAGAAACCACCCCTGTGTTTGTCCGATAGCATCACAAGTTGCTGATCTTCCCCAACAGGAAAAGGAGTAGTTTCTAAACCAGCTCTAACAAGCAAGCCAGGCCATTACGAACCCAGAGAAGAAACCTTTACAACCACGAAGCTCAATTATACAGATCCCTAGTAGATATAGGAGAAATCTATTTTTATTATATTCTGAAGCTGACCTGATGATACAACCACACAATTTTATTTCAGCACGTTACAACTAAATATAAGGTCCTAATTTATATGTATATCTCTATAGAATTGGATGGGTGAAGAATCTGAGGTTATGGGAAAAAAAAACACTTGTGCTTCTTTTTGAGAGACTTAATGATATAGCAAGTTGGCTTTAATAATCTCAAATATTAGATAGTAAAAATGATTCATTCTTTTAGGTATTATAGTTTTTTATATTATGGTTATATATTTTTAAATAAGAGTCCTTATCTTTGAGAGACACATTCCAAAATATTTACAGATAAAATAAAATGAGGTTGGAGATGTGCTTCAAAATAATTCCAGAGGAAGGAAAGTGAGTGGGAAAATGGACAAAGTAGAACTGGCTATGAGCTGATAACTTATTAAGGCTGGGTGATGGGTCCTTGGAAGTTAAACTCTTTGCTCTACTTTGTACATGTTTGATATTTTCCCTACTAAAACAAGTTTTTTTAAAAAACACTGCAAGACAAGTCATTTTCCCTCATGAAATTAAAAAGTTTACCTGAAGGTGAAGGTTTCTCTTTCCCAGTCTTGCACTGGGTGCTCCTGGATGACGTCCTGCGTCAGAGGTGAGTTCCGTAATGGGGATTTGGAGTGGGGAAGGGTACCCATGTGACTGAAGTTATCACAGGACCTGATGGGAGGAGGGCCCTTCTTCTTCCGTGGAAGGGTGCCGTGTATAGACACGTCTTGATAGGCATCTGCACGATGATCAACGAGAGGTGACTTGCTGCTCAGAAGGTCCATGGACGAGGCCAGGGGAAACTGGTGATTCACTGGCATGTTTCTGGGAAGGCTTGCAAATTTTCCTGCAGCCATGATTCTCGACTCTAAAGGAGAATGAAAAGAGTGAAGGTAAAAATCTAAGATAATCACAAGGACTGACTTCCTACTTACAAAAGGAAATGTTCACGGAGCCTTTAAAGACAAACACTGAATGGCATCACTAGTGAAATTTAGTACAAACAGGAAGTTTACTCCTCTCCCTTTTCTGATATTACCAAGGAATTCTCCTGGGTTGCCAGCAGATCTGGCAAAGGAAAAGGAGCACATTTTGGAAGCTTTAGAGGCATTTGAGCTATTTTATTATTTCAGGTGACTGAAGCAGGTGGAAAAGCATGACTAACAAAAAAGATTATTGAGGAACGACTCAAGGTTTCAGTAACAAGTGCATTAGAGAAAATGTTATAAATATGTTAGATAATTAGCTCACGTACTTCTACCACCCTGTAAATGATAAGAACAGGCGGAGATTATTAGAATTCCTGAGCTGCTAGAATGCCTCAGTGCCAGACCAGCCTGTCACTTGTGCTACTCAGAGCAATGGGGCAGTTTTTCTGGCAAAGACCTGGTGCTTATAAATAAATCAATGTGCTCTAATTAACGAAGACAGGCCAGGGTTAGGGGTCGGGAGGTGGGTCACTCCCTATACATCAGTGGGCTCAGCTGCAGAGGAAGGCCACTGAGGTGGGGGCTCCATGTATGCTGTCCCCTAGAGGGTCAGAAACTTGCCTGCTACCAGCAGGCTTAAGCAATTTGCATGGTGCCAATACAGTCAGGGAAGAGAAAGAAGAAAAGAAAAAGAGGTGTAGGTGTGTAGGGGTGTGTGTGTGTGTGTGTGTGTGTGTGTGTGTGTGTGTGGTGGGGTGTATGGAAAAGGAAAATAGTCACTGAGGTTACGTGTAAAAGCAGCCCCAACAACTGTTCCCAGCTTTGACCACTGGTGGAAATGTTCACCCTGAGAAGAGCCAGCCCCCTCTCCCAAACCCCACTACAAACTATGGTTTTGATGTAAGCCAAGTTATCTGACATTTTAAAGGCTAACATATGGAGGAAAAGAAATACAATCCTGGGTAAAAATTAGGACTAGTCTCTGGAGACATAAGAATCCAGAATGTGTCCCACTAGTTCTGGTATCAGACTGGTCTGGACAACACAGCAGCATAGTTAAGACAAGTGAGGGGAACATCTCTCTTTGCTCTGTAGTTTGCTCTCAAATCCTGCAGCCCCATTCCCCACAGACCACCTTTTCCACCGCCAAGAGGACAGCTCTGAGTGAAAATCCACACTTACTAGCACCACTGCAGAGTCAGTTCCGGAATTGGGGACTTGGGACACGGCTTGAAGGTAACAGAAGAACACGGCCTTCAGACGCTTATAGTGCAAGAGGCAGAACCGGGATAAAGACAGCATAGTGTGCCAAGGAAACAACTGACAACAAAAATGCCCAGGACCCACTGCCTGCACATGCAACAGAGAGAATACAAGGGCTGGGGTCTGGGTAGAAGGAGACTCTTCACTCAAGGTATGTAGCCCTAACCCTATCCTCAGTTCTTTGTCAAACCTGGCAATTCTGGGACTTATCTGCTCCATGTCTCATTGGGACCACACAGAAGACTTGGCTCATAGCGGGTACAGAACAATAGGACTCTGCTGGCCTTTCCCATGTGGGCCCCACCCGGGTCTGACCAGTACCTGGCACACTGTCAGCACTTGCTCAACATTAATCACCGTTATTAAAAAAGAAACCAAACTCCCTAACCCTCCCAGCCTGACCACCGGTGACGTAAGCTGACTAGGATTCCTCACCCTACACACACACACCACAGCTGTGAACTCTCACCTGTTCCAGTTATCAGCATCTCCTTTCTTCATCGACAGGCCTGGGTCATTTCAAAAAATCTCATAGGGAGGCCCAGAACACTACACAGGGGTTCTTGTGTGTGCAAGAGGCCTTATGGATGATCAACTCTATTTCCAGGCTAGTGTGATGAGCAAAAGTTACCTCGGCTCCAGTGTATTCAGCAGCCTATTTCCTCTCTGCTTATCTAAGATCTATCTAGATTTGAAGATTAAGCCAAAGCAATTGTTCTACAATGCCTTTCATCAAGTGACCCACACCTCAATTTATTCTCTGATATTGAGGAACGTTAACACCTGCCCTTTGATTCAACAAATGTTTACGTGTATACTCCATATAAAATACACAGAGAAACAAAGATTCCTAAGCCCCAGTGCCTGACTATGCACTCTGAGAGAATATGGGACCATCAACAGAGACTCATCAATAGGGGCCCTTAACATGAAGCAAAGAACAATTGATTTTGACAAAAGGATTCAAAGGAGATCTCAAAGAGAGCATCACTGGAAAGGAAAGATTTTGAAAGGTGGAAAATTGTTAGAAAAAGTCTTCAAAGAGGGTGCTGTATCAACAGACGCGTATAGGCAGAGAGGTGCCCCCATAGACTCAGGAAACTACCAGGTTGTGTGGTGTAGCTGGAGTGGTGAGGTAGAGATGCATTTTCTGGAATTAGCACAGCTTAGGACTGGATCATAAAGTCTTAAAGGCTGCGTCAAGGTGTCTGGACTTGACTGTAAGTGCTGGGGAATATCTTGAAGGGAGGGACAGATTCCAGTCTGCACCGAGGTAGGTAACTCTGGTAATTCTGGAGGGGAGAGAAGGGTCAGTCAGGCTGACAGCAACATGCCAGCTAAAACGATGAAGATCTTGACCTAAGGCACTGCTACAGAAAGGGAAAGGAGAGACAGTGAAGAGCTAGGATCTCGAGCCTCTGGCTGACAGGACAGAGGCCACAGCCACAAGAGGATGGTGCAATGCTGTAACACTCTGAGTAGTATAAAAAGGGGACCCCTGCAGGAAGGTAGGTAACAAGCTCATCACAGGAGCTGTGGTGTGTGAGGTACCAATAGAACAGTTTGCTGTATGAGGTTAGATACTGGCATGCGCAGTTAGGAGCAGGACATGATGTAGATTTCTAAGAGTCATCAACATAAAGGGAATATTTAAACCAGAGAGTAGATCCCTTAGCTTGTTATTATCAGATGTGATAACAGGTGTGAAAGTACCTCTTAAACTGTCAGGAACCATACAATATCCATGAATTATATTCTTACTCTCTCTCACTGTGGCCGCTTCAAACCTATAAGGACGAAAGCAAGAAATGAGATCTGAAAACTTACACTGGTGGTTTTTGGCCTGGCTGCACATCAAGAAGCCTCTGGAAAGTTTTAAAGTCCCAACATCCAAGCCACCATCCAGACCAACGAAATCAGAATCTCAGTGGGTAAGACCCTGGCAGGAGTCTTTTTAAAGTTCCCCAGTATTGCCCAATGTGGAGGCAGGGTTGAGAACTCCTGGATAAGCGAGTCTCTTAGGTACAGAGCAACTTACACTCAGATTTGTCTACCTGGGTAACAGAACAGAATGACAATGAAAAAATACCATTTAGTCAGTAGAAGCATTCATTCATTCTTCTATTCAATACTCATTTAAGGAGGGCTTCCTATGTGGCGGGCACTATGCTGGGTGTGGGGACAGTGTCAAACAACTGTCCTCGTGAGGTTACTACTCTATGAAGGAAGTAGACAGTAAGTAATTACCATACTGTGGTTGATTCCCACAGAGTGGAGACCAGGGTCTAGATTAATCTAGTGGCCAAGAACGGCCCCTCTGAGGAAGGGATGCTGACCTGAAGGGTGTGAAGCAGAGTTTAATAACTAGAGGGAGAAGATCATCCAAGTTGAAGCTTTTAAAGAGTTCTCAGTTGCAGACAAATTGGAAATATGCAGGCCAGGCTCTCCTCTACAACTGGCTGCCTCTAAATTGGAACTCTTCCCCTTTAAAAATACGACTTTGTCCTGTGCCTAATACTTGGAAAGACTGGCTCAACCCTGGGCCCTGTGTCAAGCTTGAATCAGTCTAATGATGAGGGAGGTGGGTCCAGTCTGGAGACACAACTTAAAAAAAAAATAAAACGAACTAAAAGTAGGGCAGGGGATGAGAGGGGGGAACTACAGGTGGGAGGTGCTCATTTGTAAGCTTTCGGGTAGCTCTATTTCCTACTCAAGCTTTATTTACTTTTGATTTTTCCAGACTCAAGGAGTCTGGGGGAAATCCAAAAGATGGAAGTGCATGGTGTATAGTTGGAATCTAGGTTCAAGGTAAGTACTTTCCATTTTGACAGAAAAGCCACTTACCACATGTGACCACTAGACAGAATCTCAGCATGTTATATGTAGGTGGGATCTCAGAGAATCAAGCCCCTTCATTTTTCCAGATAAGGAAAATTAATGTTTGTTCATTCAATATATATTCTCTGAGGTTTACACCATGCCAGGGCTGAAGATATAATAAACTAGACAAGGTCCTGCTCTCACAGCATCGACACTATGGTGGGAGAGTCCAACCAACACAGACAAGGAAACAGACTAGGTCATATCCCAGTGGTAAGGGTGCTAAAGAACACAAAACAGGATGAAATGATAGAACATACTCGCTGAGGATGGAGGGCTATTTTAGACTACAGTGGTCCTAGAAGGCCTCTTTGAAGAGGTTATAATGATGATGTGAAAACAACAAAAAAGAAGGAATCAATGAAGAAAAGATCGAAATGGAGTTTCAGGCAAGGGATTCTACAATGTAAAGGGCTTGGGATGGGAACACATGGTTAGAAGTGCACTGTGGAGACTAAATCCAAGTCTCCAGTCTCTTGCTCTCATGTTCTCCCCATTTGGAGATGTTTCTGTCTTGATGTTCCTAGTATTTATGTATTGTTCCTTTATGTACTTATGTATTGTTTGATTTTTTTTTTTTTTAATCAAACATGGTTTGACTCAGAGCCTTGGCTTTGGAGTCAGACACTCAGAGGTTCAAATTCCTACTCTGCTGTTGACTTACTAGCTGTATGGCCTGGAACAGGATACTCAACCTCTCTGGCAGTCAGTTTCTTATTTGTAAAACTGAATTAATAATACCTATTGCATGAGTGTGCTGTGAAAAGTAAATCTGATCATGTTTTGAAAGCCCTTGACATTGAGCAAGAACTCAATAAATAGCAGGTCTCCTCTAAGCAGCGCAGGGACCATGACTGTCTCGCTTGTCATTGTATCTCGATTACAAAGAGAGTTCCCAAATGAAGTCTGGGGAAGCCTGCAGCCAAGAAAGAGCAGGGAAATGTTTTAACCTAACGCAGTAGATGTAAACGTACCACACTACGGAGGAGGTAGAGACAGATACACACACGGCACACCAAATGAGCATGTATGTAGTCTTTAAAAGAAAGCCCAGGTGAGACTTTGGCTACCGATTTCACCTCTCTCTACTGTGCAGGTAAACAGACTCAGTCTAGTGACAGATCTTGAAATATAGTCATGAGCCACATAATGACATTTTGGTCAACGATGGACCACATCTACAATAGTGATTCTGTAAGATTATAATAGAGCTGATAAATTCCTATCACCTAATGATGTCATAACCATCATAACACAAAGTGTTCACCTAGTGATGTCATAGCTATTATAACACAAGGTGTTATGTGTTTGTGGTGGTGCTGGTGTAAACAAACCTACTGTGCTGCCAGTCATATAAAAGCATAGCACATATAATTATGTACAGTGCATAGTACTTGACAATGATAATAAATGACTTTGTTACTGGTTTGTATATTTACTATACTATAGTTTTTATCCTTATTTTAGAGTGCATTCTTTCTATTTATTAAAAAAAGGAGAGATTTGCTATAAGACAGTATGCTGTTTTACCAGCAGCAGACTCATATATCTTGTGTTTACCTCATTTTTTGATTGCATTATTTTTTCATGTGCTTGATTTAATCTCGTGTTGTTTTACAAGTTTAGTGTAGGCTAACTATAGTTTTTTTTTAAGGTCTCCAGAAGTGTTCTGTAATATCCTAGCCCTTCACATTCACTCACCACTCACTCACTGACTCACCCAGAGAAACTTCCAGCCCTATAAGCTTCCATTCATGGTAAGTGCCCCCTACGTGGGTGTACCATTTTTTTCTTTTATACTGTATTTTTACTGTAGCTTTTCTGTGGTTAGTTGTGTTTAGATACATAAATATTGACCATTGTTAAAACTGCCTATAATATTCAGTACAGTAACAGGCTGTACAGGTTTGTAGCCTGGGAACAACAGGCTATATCATATAGCCTAAGTGTGTAGTAGGCTATACCATCTAGGTTTGTGTGACTGCTCTATATGATGTCCACACAATGACGAACTCACCTAATGAGGCATATCCCAGAATGCATCCCTGTGGGTCATTGGGGCATGACTGTACAAAGGTCAAAGATTCTATATATTGATATGAAAATGAGACCCATGTGAACATTCAAAAAGTTGAAATCTCAATAGGGGCAAGAGCAAGCCTAACAAGTTCCCCAACCCAAGCCAACTTCCCGACTCTGGTGAGCGGCTCTGCTTTGAAATAATTGTGAATAGCGTCTGGACTCATTTGCTTTACCAAGATGTCTCAAACTGATCGCATGGAAGGCAAGGCAGAGATAAACAGCCCACTTGCTTGGATTTTTCTGTTTTACTTCTTAAGTGAGATATGTTCAAGTCAAACTCATACATGGTCATATGATGTGGGCTTTAAGAACTTTCTATAACATTTTAAACTCTAGAAACATAACAGCCTCTACTGCCCCATTATGACAACAGAGAATTTACAATTTGGATATGTACTTTCGTATCCTCTCTTCAGAGTCAGCAAGAGATGGCACATATAAAATTGGCTTAATCTCTTAGAATGAAGTTTTGCTTGGGCTTAAAAATTACGAGTATCACTTTATTTTTGAAGTAACCATATGAAGTCTAGCCAAATGATTGAAGTATGAATAATCCTTCCATGGATTGTATTTTGAGCGCCGCATACAGGATTTACATGATAAGGTTCTTAAGATTAGCATCCATTCGACAAGCTGTCCTTTCTATATGAATAGAGAGCCATAGAGATCTTGGTTAGTCATCCTAGAAATGTCAGGCTTCTCAGCAGCAGTTTAGAGAAAGGTGGAGTGGGGGTGGTGGTGAGGGAACCCCTGGCATGGCAAGCTGTTCACGTTGTACTCCATACGCTCCCTTGCACATCTGCATCCAACTGTTTGGCGTGTGGCATTCGCATTAACTGGGCAGCCCCTTCCCCTCTGGATCCCATTCTACTGAGCCCCGCCCCCAGCCCCAAGACCTCCCCCCTCCTCTTCCTGCATCTCTCCCCTGTCCTTGGCAACACGCAGGGAGATTATCCGCTCTCAAACTGACCTTCCCTCCTCCAAAGTATTTTCTTTGGAGAGATCTGCGGAGCCTTGGGAGATAAGAGTCAAGGTTTAACAGAATCTCTGAATGCCTGGCTCTATTTTCTACCTCAGCTGGCTTCAGGCGAAAGCAGACACGACGTTAGGCAACCGGTCTTTCCCCTTCGCACCTTGCTTCAAGCGAATTAACACCAAAAACAG